>JAJGRW010000093.1:355229-474664 GCA_025461045.1 Carex parvula | reverse complement strand
TCGTTCGGTGGGGTCATTCATGTTGATCGAATCTGAGTCTTCTTCGCTTTCGGAATAACTCGAGAAAGGACTATGATTGGTCCTTATCGATGATGTAGAAGTGAATTGTCCTCTCCTACTTGCAATCCTCAGGGATCTTCGTAGAGAGATTCGGCCAACGTGCAGTGTCCTAAAAAGAAAAGAAAATCTAAAAGAAAAAGAAAAAAAAAGAAAAACGAAATTGAAAATAAAAGTAAAAAGAAGAAAATAAAAATGCAGAAAATTAAAGGTCTAAGCGTCTCTAGTTAATTGGATTCAATGGTCAAAGCAACATCTCGCGAGGCCTTGCACAATAAACCGTTATTCCCGGCAACGGCGCCAAAAAACTTGATCACTCAAAAGAGAGCGATGTTTCTTTTAAAATTTATAAACTCGAAATGCTATCGGTTCGGACTGCAAGCGCACAATCCTATCGAGTAGTATATTCGAGGTCAATCCACAGGGAATATTGGTTCAGAGTCTTGAGCGATCAAATCACAATCTTTCGAAAGGCTAGACAAAATCTGAAAATTAAGAGTGGAAGTTGTGATCAATGTAAATTTGAAAACAATTAAAAGTAATTAAAATAAAGATAGAGATGAGAATTCCTAGGGTTTCGGCACACCATTGCTACTCAATCCACTTTGATAGTATACTTCTGTCGGGTCTTATTTCATGTTGTGTTTTATGAAAGACATCACATAGGTCACTGCGAGTTATTTTACGCAAGAATGACAGAATTTCATCGAAATTCTACATAGGACATTGCGAGTTATCTTACGCAAATGACTGATCTCTTAAATACACAAGTTACTACACAGATCACTGCGATTTATCTTACGCAAATGATAGAACTTGGTTCGCATTTTGTTGTTCCAATTTATGATTTCCCGCTAAGGTTTTCTTCACATAAATCTAATAAATTCCAACGAGACTAATTCGTGCAACATAGTTTCTTTTACATTAAAGTACTGTCACTACCCTAACAGATTAAACTAGATCATCGAATTTAGATGAAGGGATAATAATTCACAAAAACATTTCGATTAAACAACAAGAAATCATAATTACAAAAATATATATCAAATCATCAAGTGTAACAAGGTTTACTGCCTAGCCCTAAGAAAGGAACTTAGCCGCGAACGGCATGGTTACAATCACTCCTCTCTTTTCACTTAATTAAATCTAACCCAAATTACAAACATACTAAACAATTCTGTCTAGGGTGCTTATATAGGAGTGAAGGGACGTCTGGAGTTGAGTGGAAGCCAAGAAACATGATGGATACAGCTGTCGCAGTTATTCCCAAGAGGCGCCTTGGTTACGGAACGTATTGGCTGATACGGTCCGTATTAAGACCATGTCGCTGAAGGGTTTAATGCGTATTGCGCTATCTCCTGATCCGTATTCGACTGGGTCCGTATTAGGCAATACGAGCCGTAACAGAGACTTAGTCGATGAGCGTCGCTTATCCGATTGACCCGATTCTTGCTCCATTTGGTGTAAAATAGTCCTAAAAACTGTTTTCTGCAATAAAACATAAAGAAGGGGGACAGTAGTCTTTTTCTCTAATTAATTAAACATAAGTGTAAGAAAATATGCAAAACCTAAGTCAAAACTCTACGTAATTCATCATCATTTTGATTCTGATCAGTGAGAGCATCACAGATCCATTTTTTTTTCCTTAGCGTTGTCGACGAAGGTAGAGACAGGGAGCGAGAGAGAAATGAATGGGGCGAACGGGTCCCTTTTTTTCTCTTTGGGACCAGGCCGTGATAGAACACAACGGGCACAATAATTAATCGGACCAGGCCGTTGTTCTCTATAACAGCCAGACTTCTAATTTTTTATTTTCATAGGCTCTGGCCGTTGTTCTCTGTAACGACCAGCCAACGTAATTTTTTTTTTTAAATTCCTCTGACCATGATAGACAACAATGGCCTGCTTCATAGTTTATTTAGTGCTAATTTGATTTCATTAATCGGGCCGCGATGGTCTATAACGTCCCCTGGACGTTATGGACTATGAAATTTTCCTATATGTTGAATTTTCACGAAAAACCTTCCTCATTACCGATATATTTTTAATTATATTCCTATTAATAAAAATTTCGGTTGTATATCATGCAATGTCTTTAGGAAAGAGCCGAAACTGATATTTTTATTAATATCCAAAGTTAATTACAAATTAATAAATATACCCAGAATCCCTGATATTTTCGAAAAATGCCCAAACCGGCCATTTTCTGACCGGTTTCCTCCTCTCCAGAAACTGGCAAGAATCTGACACATTTCTTCATTGAGACACTATGAAGAACAAAATAATAAAATCTAACACTGAAAATTTGAATTTTTTGTTTAAATTATTTGTTAGATTACTTCTTTTGATTTATAATTAGCATATTTAACTGAAATACACTATATTACTTGAATTATGTTGAATTATACTATATTACATTAAATTACGCTAAATTATGTTAATTATGTTCAATTACGCTAAATTACACTAATTTCGCTAATTATAATGAAATACGTAAATTACCTAAACTACGCAAAATTACGCAAAAGTAGGCTAATTTTGTTCCATCTTTCATAAATCATAAAAAATAGTAAAAAAATTTAAAAAATAGTAAAAATTAGTATTCTACAAGTTCATTATATAACTAATTTACTGAGCTACTTAGATTGAATAATAGAAATAAAATCTTAATCGGAAACTTCAACTCAAGTGGTTATTTGCTAAAATCGGACACTCGAGTGCCGTTTTATGGTCGTTTGAAGTTTCGTCGTCGTTTTTCGCTTCTCACTAAAGATATCATCCATATTCATATTTAATTTACCGGATTTTACCGTATTTTAGCGTAATTTACATAATTAGCGTAATTTAATGTATATAGTGTATTAACATAATATCAAGTAATTTAGTGTATTTTAGTATAAATATGCTAATTTACGTCAACAGAAGTAATCTAACAAATAATTTAAACAAAAAATTTGAATTTCCGTGTTTATTTTATTATCTTGCTCTTCATAGTGTCTCTTAAAAAAAATAGTTTCTAATTATAAATCACTATGAAGATAAAAAGAAACAAAAATAGTTTCTAATTATACATCACTATGAAGACACAGAGTAATTTACCGAAATTTACCGTATTTTATAGTAATTTAACATAATTTAGCGTAATTTAATGTAATATAGTGTAATTCAACATAATTTCAAGTAATATAGTGTATTTTAGTATAAATATGCTAATTATAAATCAAAAGAAGTAATATAACAAATAATTTAAACAAAAAAATTCGAATTTTCAGTGTTAGATTTCATTATCTTACTCTTCATAGTGTCTTAAAAAAATGAAGAACTGGCTAAAAATTGCCGGTTTCTAGAGAGGAGGAAACCAGTCAGAAAATGGCCAGTTTGGACATTTGTTGAAAATCTCAGAAATTCTGAATATATTTATTAATTTGTAATTAACCTATGGATATTAATAAAAAAATGTCGGGGAAAGAGACAAGGGTCATATCAAGTAATAGGCTCATTTCTCCTACCTCTAAAACTACTTTAAATCATGACATCACATTTCAATGCTTACAATTATGACTTTTCTCAGAGGCCAAGTATGGTGATTTTTTATTAAACTATTTTTTGTTGATAGCGAATATAAAATGTTTGATCAGAGCTTCTCCATTAACTAAATGCAGTATGGTTCTTACTTGTACGGCAAAATGTATTATCGTGATCATTTGAACCATCCTAATCTCCTTTAGCTTTCGATAATCTTATTTATTGAAACATTTTTTATATACTCTACACAAGCTTATAAGTTGCATACTTTAATTGCCTTGTTAGACGCAAACATTGGTGCTCCATGTCTATGTTAGAATTCAAGATACAACATCTGTACTTTCAGCTACCAAATAAAATATAATAAAACTTTTTATACTCCGATCTCAATGGTCCGACATTTTTATTAATCCAAAGTTTAATAGAAATTAATTAATATATCCAATCCGTTGGAAAGTTATAAAAACTTATACCGGCAATTTTAATTAATTTCTATAACTTTTCAGCAGATTTGAATATATTAATTAATTTCTATTAAACTTTGGATTTTTATAAAAATGTCGGCTCAATGATTGAAGTGTAGTATAGCCAGGTCCTAGAGGGAACAAGGAAAAGATGTTTTCATAGAAGAAAAAGAAATTTTTCATTCCCATAAAGGCATATCAAATCTAGACAATTCAAGTCAGTGTCAAAAAGATAATAATTTAATATCCTGTGCGTATAATGTGGTGGAGGATCACTTGATAATTAAATTATTAATTTGATAATGATAGCAAAATTTCAAAATTAAATTAAAATTAAATTTGTATATGGGCAATTAAATTGTATGTGATTTATTTATTATTTAATGATGCATCATTAATCGTTAATATCAAATTATTGAAAGTTTAAGTCACTTGACATATGGAGGATATATAAACACACATCAAATTTCATTGTTATGTAGATAGTACAGATCATGTTTAAATTGAATTTTAAATTAAATTTTATTTTAAATTGTCAAAATTATTAATATAAATAATTATAATTAATTCTCTCCTTAAAAAAATAACTTAATAATCTATAAAAAGTAGGAAAACCTTGCGTGTTTGTATTGATTTGATAGAGCTTCATTGAGCTTTATTCTAGGGTAAATAGTGACTGCATAAAATACCAAATTACATAAAGCTATAAACAAATTAAATAAGTCTTATAGTTATAGTCAATTGGATAAGAGAGGTATGCTAAATTTTTTAAAAGAAAATGAAATTTTCAATTGTCTACTGGGAGCTTCTTAGAGATAATATAATTAATTGCTGCAAAAAGGTTAACGGTTTATGGGTCATTTGTTTCTGTTGTCATTCTCGATCCACATCGTAGACCTTGATTTTTTTTTTTTGTCTGAATTGTCTGATCTTAAATGAATTAATCAGATTTTTGTACCTTCATAAAAGATCACTTTTAAATAACTTCAGGAATTGATTTTGACAGCAAAATTTTTTAAGATTAAATATCTAACAGAAAAGAAATCCTACCATCCGCATAAATAATAAAATATGTACGGAGTAAGGCTAGGATAATCTGCGGTGCGTAGATCAAGTATCGTATTATGGATTTCTATATGTTCGTGCTTAAAGTTTAAACCGGGGTAGCCACTACAAGTTTAATTTTTTTTAGTTTTGAAGTTGTAAACATCTTTATTTTTTCTGTACTCCGGGTACCCACTACCATATATTTCAAAACAAAAGAAGTTCCAGATACAAATTTAAGTTTTACCTTTCCAATATCACTGATGTTGCGGTTAATGGAACGTGGAGGATATAATCCCATTTTATCTCAAAATAAAAAATTCGATGGTGATTCCTCAGCAGGAATAATGTGGGCCTTTAGTATGGTCAAAAATGAATTTCGTTGAAATAACACATGCTTTCAATCAAATTGTTAAAAAATTCATTCACAACTTATAAATTGATTTCGTTTCAAAGTAATGTTCAGTAAAACTATTTCATAAAAAAATAGTGTAAATTTCGCTGGAGGTCACTAAACTTTGTTCTTGTCACGAATTGGTCACTCAACTTTGATTTGTTCCTCCATAGCCACTGAATTTTAATTTGTCCCAATCAAGTCACTCTATAATTTTTTCCATCCAAATATTAACGGAATATAACTTTTCCGTTAATATTTTGGACGGAAAGAGCATATTCCGTTAAAATTTTGAATGGAATGAGCATATTCCGTTATATTTTGGACGGAATACGAATATTTTGGATGGAAAAGTTATAAGGTGACTTGATTGGGACAATTAAAGAGTTCAGTGGCTATGAAGAGACAAATCAAAGTTGAGTGACCAATTCGTGATAAGAACAAGTTTAGTGACCTCCAGCGAAATTTACCCAAAAAAATACTATAAATCTGCCTTCATCCACGTCAAAATAAATTAGCGATTGTGAAAACCTTTGAAACAAATTGTGAACTAATTTTCAAAATTTGTCGATGAAATTGTAATGCCCTTTATATTACCAACAAAATAATCTTTAGTACTTGTCAAATTATTATTTGGACTGTTGCCGACAAATTGAATGGGTATACCGTGACCGGGTGCCTCAAAATCTTCCTCAAGTTTGGTGTGAGGCTTTAAATCGTTTGGTTTCATTTCCTGAATTGTGACTTGTACTGCTTGATTTGACGATACCATTTGTTCTGACTTCTTCTTAGTGCCATTGAACTGATAATTATTGCCTCTGTGCTATTTAATCAATCATGGTGCACATATTCAAATGCAAGACCATCAATAGCAGACAGTTACGTTTCATTTTCAAATTTTTTTAGAAATTAAAAAATCAATTTGTCAGAAATAAAATGAATTATGTTTTCTCATAAATGGATAGGACATATAGGGCATGTTCGGTAACATGAAAATTTATGGGTATGAGAAATTTCAATATGGGAATAGGAATTGCAATTGCAATTTGTCAAAACCAAAATCATTTTATCATTGGAAAATTTTAGAATATAGGTGTTCGGCAAATGTATGAGAAAATTGTTAGGATATTGGAATGATTATGTTTTTACGTTAGAATAATGAACTTAACTTAAAAATTTGTCTTGTGTTTTGGTTCAATTAAAATTTCCTTGTATTTTTAAAATTCTATTTTGTTTAATTATTTTTAGTTTTGTGTTTGATCAATTATTATTGTATTGTTGAAATGTTATTGGAAGTTACTAATCACTGATTATGATCAATATAATTGTATATATTAGATTCTCAAAAAAATTTAAATAGTGAATTGACTATACAATGCAAAGTAATATCAGAGTGAACTGCCACAACAAACTGCAAAGTACAAGTGATAAATAAGTGAAGTGACTATACATTGCAATTATTTTTTGTAGAAGATTATTCTAACATCAAACTATATTACGTGCATAAATATTATTCGTTGATTCATATTAATAAAATTGTACATATCAGATTCTTATAATTTATAAAATGCAGTGAATAAATTACTAGAAATATGTCTTTGTTTAATTTAAGCAAATACTTAAATTGGGCTTTGTTTAATTTAAATAAAGATCTGGACCCTGTAAATTTTTTTGTTAATAATCAGGCTCTCCACGAGCAACAGATATTGGGAAAAAAAAACGGAGGTGAGACATGATTTAGTTTTGTCCTCACAAGTAAGAGGTAAAAGATTGAGAACAAACTAATTGATTGAAAATAGGAATTGTAACCGGAATTAACAACACCTTGTTAGGAAAATATACTATAAAGTCATTTTTCCTATATATTCCATGGAAATGGGTGTTGGCGAACAGGGCCTAGGGTCTGCGAGGAAGAGAGAAATGAAAGAAAGTAGAGGGCAAGAGAGAGAACTAGGAAATTAAGGATAGGAATTAAAGCTGTATACATAAGTTTATGTAATTTTATTTATGAGAACGAGTAGCAACATAACTTTTGTAAATCTAACAAATTTTAGGACAAAACTGAAAAATTCCAATTTATAGAGGTGCTTAGACTGTCTTCCCTCCACCTATTTCACCCCGTCGGCAGGGGTGGAACTAGAAATTTTTTATAGGGGCTAAAAATAAAATGCACAATATGTGGTGAGTGAGATTTGAATCTTAAATCCTCTCAACTACAAAACATAGCTCTAACCACTAGATTAAAAGTAAACATTTGATATTTATTGAGGGGAGGCTAAACTATATAAACAATTAACAAAATTCAAATTAAATTTCAATATACATAATTAAAATATTAAAATCACATGGGTGGTTTAGCCACCTTTCTAATACACCTAGATCTGTCCCTGCCCGTTGGTAGAGGACCCCCGGATTTCATAGCCACTACAGGGATCAAATCAATCCCAGTTGTTTTTAGATATTTTGCGACGAATGCACACTGGAACTTACGAAAACTACAGGGACCGAATTATGATTCGGTCCCGATAGGTATTCTATGAAACCAAATTATTGGTCTGATCTCATCTATGAAAATGCAAAAAAAAAAAAAAAAAAATCATCTTGTTTCAGATAACTTAATTCTTTTAATTCTAAAATTGAAAAAGTTGGTCCGTTTAGTTGAGTCCACCAGAAAATTTGGCGTAAAAAAACCAAATTGTGTCTTAGTCAAATTCTAAATCAGGTCTATTTGCAGTGGGGTCGATTACAAGGACAGTTTTTGAGGATGAGATGTTTTAATTTTTGTGGTTTGTTTCTTTGATGTAACCTGTGATGTGATAACGCATCCTTGACTCCTTGTGCACGTCAACCTCATCAATAGCAGTTACAACTTTATTTTTCCTTGATTGAAAGCAGCTACAAACTGCCGACATTTTTATTAATGTCCAAAGTTTTAATAGAAATTATTATTTATGTTCAGATTTCTGGGTTTTCGTCAAAAATGTTCAAGCCGGCTATAAAATGACCAGTTTAATCCTCCAGTAAATCGGTCATTTGTGGCCGGCTTACTCTTTTTTTTTTTTAGAGACACTATAAAGAGCAAAATAATGAAATCTAACACTAAAAATTTAAATTTTTTTATTTAAATTATTTGTTAAATTACTTTTTTTGATATATAATTAGCACATTTATACTAAAATATGCTAGATTACTTGAAATTATGTTGAATTACATTATACATTACGCTAAAATACGGTAAATTACGCTAAATTACATATGAATAGGGACGATATCTTCACTGAAAAGGCGAAAAACGACGACGAAACTTCAAACGGCCATAAAACGGCGCTCGAGTGTCCGATTTCAGTAAATGACCACTTTTCGGAAAGCTTGCGAAAATACGCATGCGTGAGTGACAACTATGTTGTTTTTTAAAATTCAAAATTGCCAAAAAACAAAGAGAAGAGCCTCAAAACTTGAGTTGAAGTTTCCGATTAAGATTTTCATTTCTATTATTCAATCCAAGTAGCTCAGTAAATTAGTTACATAATGAACTTGTAGAATACCAATTTGTACTATTTTTTGAATTTTTTTACTATTTTTTATGATTCATGAAAGATGAGTAAATCGGTCTACTTTAGAGTAATTTTGTGTAGTTTAGCGTAATTTACCGTATTTCAGCATAATTAGCGTAGTTATTGTAATTTAACGTAATTTAGTATAATTCAACATAATTTATTGTAATATAGTGTAATTTAACATAATTTCAAGTAATCTAGCGTATTTTAGTATAAATATGCTAATTATATATCAAAAGAAGTAATGTAACAAATAATTTAAAAAAAAAATTCAAATTTTCAGTGTTAGATTTCAATATTTTGATCTTCATAGTATCTCTCTAAAAAAAAAAAAAAGAGTAAGCCGGCCATTTTGTAGCCCACTTGAGCATTTTTAGTGAAAATCCGGAAATCTGAACATAAATAATAATTTCTATTAAACTTTGGATATTAATAAATATGTCGGCTACAACTGTACTTACTGAGTTACTGTTTTCATAGTTGAAAAACTTGATATTAGATAGGAAAGGAATCTATAAAGAGACCGTGATACTTCTTGCATCTCAAGTACAAAATTCCGACATTTTTATTAATATCCAAAGTTTAATAGAAATTAATTAATATACTCAGATCTCCTGAGTATTTATAAAAATACTCTTACTGGCTATTTTCTGGTCGGTACTCTATTTATTTGCCTACCGATCGGTACCCTTAATTTTATTTTAGGAGACACTATGAAGAGCAAGATGCTAAAATCTAATACTAAAAATTCGAATTTTTTGTTTAAATTATTTGTTAGATTACTTCTTTTGATGTATAATTAGCATATTTATATTAAAATACACTAAATTATTTGAAATTATGTTAAATTACGCTAAATTCGCTAATTATACTGAAATACGCAAAATTATAATAATTATACAAAAATACGCAAAATTCCGCTAACATAATTTCAAGTAATTAAATTCACTAGCCGCATGTGAATACTAAACTACGTTTGTTTTTTAGGTACTAAGTTTTAACAATTTCACTAGTTCAGATTGATCCAGTTGTTTTAATGTGATTCAGGTTTCCTATCCTTCCTAATCATCAGCCGCATACGACATTGTCACTAGTCGCATACGGGTCGTTGTGTCTACCGATGATAAAAAACTTTAACTCAATTTTTGAGGCACTAAACGACGTTTTTTTGCAATTCTGATTCCGTCGGCCCCTCGGGGATGACTTGCAAGGCGCCATCCCCCCGTTTAGTCCCAAGCTTTCCTAATTGGGATCGTACGCACAAATCCGAGTTTCCTAGCCAAAGTTATGGCCGTTTAAAGTTAAAAAAAAAAAGATGCCTTCGTGCAAAAACACCGATGACGCATCGATGTTTTATGCACGGCTTAACGACGGCAGAAGTGCATTGATGTTTCATTACAAAAACATCGGCGACGCACCGATGTTTTTTTAGCACTACCCTGCTTAATTGCCAATACTAAGGCTAATAAAACATCGATGTTTCATTACAAAACATCAGCAACGCACCGATGACTACCCTACTCAATTGCCAATGCTAAGGCTAACAAAACATCGATGTTTCATTGCAAAAACATCGATGATGCTCCGTAATTTAGCGTAATTTAATGTTATTTAGTGTAATTCAGCGTAATTTAACATAATTTCAAATAATTTAGCGTATTTTAGTATAAATATGCTAATTATACATCAAGAGAAGTAATTTAACCAATAATTTAAACTAAAAATTCGAATTTTTAGTGTTAGATTTCAGCATCTTGTTCTTCATAATGTCTCTAAAAAAAAAAATTAAGGGTACCGGCTATTTAATGGCCGGTAGGCAAATAAATGGAGTACCAGCCAGAAAATGACCGGTAGGGGTATTTTTATAAATACTCTGGGGATTTGGGTATATTCATTAATTTCTATTAAACTTTGGATATTAATAAAAATGTCGGTACAAAATTTGTAGAGATTGATTAATATAGACTAACTGTTATGAATTGATTGGTTTGAAATCAATAAGGATGAAGGCAGAATTTTTAACTATAAAGATATGAGAATTGGTTTAGAAAATTTGAAAGAAAATATAAAGTTTAAAGGAGTTTGTTTTAAATCGCCTTTTCTAAACAACACATACATTAATATAAAATTGTTGAGAATGTGTATTAAGTGACCACTATTGTTTCTTACACGTCACTTGTTTGTACCTGATTGTGATATTAATGAGAAGTTTAGGTCTCCTGTTATTATTGAAGCAACTCTTTTTGTTATTGATGTTCGATCATTAATTTAATATTGGATTTATATATAAAATAATTATGCATTGTATACTGTTAATTTTATGTTCAATTTAAAATAATCATTACATATAACATATTAAGTATTAATGTGTCATATAGTGGATTTTTAATGTGTATAACTTAATATGTAATTTTTTCAATAATAATGATAGGTTAAATTGAAAATATACTACAAATGACTAGGCAGCTCAATGGATGCTTTAGTGGTATATTATAGGTTTGGTCTCCCATAATACAAGGTATTATGAACTTACTTATTGTTCCATTAGACAAGTACGTGAGAGACTTTGAAAAAAGCATAATAAAATAAGAGGGATGCTTCTATGGGCATAATGACCTATTTGTAAAATGAGCATATTTTTATTTTCAAAGTTCAAACAGTTGATCCAACCGTTCAACATTTTCTCCATATTACAATGTACTTGGAGGTCAAATTTTACATTTTTTTGAATTTTTTTACTATTTATTAAGATGGGTACAAAATTCAATGGTCTGAATTTGACTAGTTTTGTAAAATACTTAATAAATAGTAAAAAAATTCAAAAAAATGTAAAATTTGACCTCCAAGTACATTGTAATATGTAGAAAATGTTGAACGGTCGGATCGACAATTTGAACTTTGAAAATGAAAATATGCTCATTTTACAAATAGGTCCTTATACCCATAGAAGAATTTGCCATAAAATAAAACTTTGAAAAATCTTGCTATCTTCGATGAACCAAATAAGTAACAATCTCATGCATTGAAGCGATGATGGTTTTCATCGGCCTGACAATTGAAGCGACTCGATCATGATAAATCATTTAAATAAACTAAATGATAAAGTCATTAAGTTAAATTATATCTTATTAAGCTGAATTATAAGTGCATTGTTTGGTTTCGACAAAATTAGTTTCATGGTTCCTTCACTATTAATTTTTCTGGTTAATCGATTGGTCAAGTTCTATTAAACTAAATGATAACAGAGATTAATAATAATGATGATAGTAACAAAAATATCAATATTTGAGCTCTTGTCTAAAAAGGATTGCAAGTTTGCAACGGATTTATTTTTTAAAAAAAAAGTTGGTAACCATTTGATATGTATGACCTGAATGTTTATCATTTTTGAATATACTCATTACAGATTAATATCATACATTGCAGCACGTTACCTTATTATATTTTTAGTATCTGCCAATTAGAAGATACATAAAATTATGTAAGCACCGTTTAGAATTGTTATATTAAATATTTTACATATTAAACATTATGAAACGGATCAACAAAGGAATCTTGTCTTTTTGTACGATTACCATAAGACTGCAGAAACATATTTTCTTAATTTCTGTCTTACAAAATTTAGCTATGTTCACATTTTAAACCTAAGAAATTATGGGAGTACAAGGCTGTATTTGGATTTTTTTTTTCCAATTTTATTGTATTTTCTGTTTAAAAATCGACCAATGGTACAGGAAAAAAAAGTAGTGTATAAAGTATTTCTAATCAAATTAACAGACCAACATCCAATGAATAATTGTTGAACCTGTAAATGAAGCAGCTGCATACAAAAAAATACTTTTCAGCAAATTAAACAGGGAAGATACATAAATGTTCAAGTATAGCATTAACATCAAGTACTATGAATCCGGGGCTCAAATCATATGGATATGAGTTATAATGTGGGGTTTATTTTAGGTATATTTGCCTTTTTTGTTATAGAACAACAAAAAACATGGAGGCCCAAACTAACAGGCAGCCATCTGAAGTGTTTGTTGTATGCTCACCACTGCCTTGGCACAATCATGTGTTGTACAGGCGCCACAGTTGTGTTGTAAATTATGTACCATATAAGTTAAGGCGAAATTGCCACTTGGTGAGGCATCAGGAGCAGATAGGTGAGAGCTTCCTAACTGTCCTTTTAAGGAATTCAAGGTGGCAGAATATTTACGTTTAGATCTGAACCGTCAGATCAGGATTCACATGAATATTCAAGGGTCCTGTGCATTCTACTTCGGACATAATTGATCCGGATTTTAATCGGATGGTCAGAATCTAAATAGAAATATTATGTTAAGGATATGGACTCCCTTTTAAGTCGTATGGAGGAGATATATATGTTAGAGTGAGGCTACGGTACTATGTGTAGCGCACATCAATTTGTACTATAGATTCATATCGATATCTTCATTTTTCAAGTTTAAATGGCCGATCTGAACAGCTCGATGTGATCTGCGTATGAGAATGTATTTGAAAGACAAACTTTACATTTTTTAGAATATATATTATTTATTTAGATAGGTACAAAACACTTGATCTAACGATTCAGAGACCATCCAAGAGTATTTTATATCTATCCAAACTAATAGTAACAAATTCTAAAAAAATATACAATTTGTTCCCCTGGTAAATTTTCATATAAAAGTTATATTGAGCGGTTTGATTGATTGTTTTAATTTTAAAAATAAATATATAAATCTATAGCACAGATCGATGTGCATAATGCATAGTACTGTACCCTTACTCTACATATATACCATATGTGAATCAGTAATTTTGATAATTATCCTCCTACCATCAATACTTGGCTCTGGCTCTGATGAGCTACATATTATTAAAAAGAAAATTTAATATATTAGAGCCATTCATGTTACTATATTAACAAAATATTTATTTAAAATTCCTTTTCTGAGAAAAAAACTGATGTTTTGATTAATATTTTATATTGTTTGATCAAGTCGAACATTCAGATTATGTTATTTTTCACCTCGAGGCGTTATGTATAGGATTCATCTAAGAATTCTAAAAAGATTTGGGTGAAAAGTGAAAAATAGTAGATGACTTGTCAGACAAAGTCTGCCATGTATCTCATGGAGGTGCAGATTATTTATACAACACAATAAATAGACGGGAGTCAGCTGCCACTGGGTAATGGCAGGATTCTATCGTGGTCCATCTGAACCGTTTGATTTAATCTTAACCGTCTTAAAGAGGCTTTTGTTATATTTATTTTTGAAGAGATCCACTATGCCGTACTCTCATTAGCAGGACCGCATCAGATTTTGGATCCGAGATCGCGCGGCATCGCGTGCATCGTGCGATGTGCGATGTGCGTTGCTTTAAGATGCGTGCCGTCTGTTTTGAAATCTAAAAAAAAGGCATCTTTCAAAAAATACTCCCGTCTGTTTCGGGAATAATTTCAATGAGAAAAATTATGCTGAAAGCATCATATGTTTTTTATTTTTAAATAAAAGTAGAAATTCTCTCATGTAGGAGGTCAAATGTTCAAAATGCGAAAGAAACAATTCTTTGTGGATATTAAATAGTTAGATAACTTGATAAAAAAAAAGTAAAAATTCTCACCGATTTCCTTGTAAGAAATCTAAACTTTATCATAAGAGTATCATAACCACAATAGTTTCAAAAATCTACTTTAGCTATTGGGCTACGAAACCGATGCCCAACTAAACCTATTAACTATAGTTTAAATTTTATTTGGAGTCGCTACCCGTTACGCAATGAAAATGCAATCAACCATATTTATTTTTGTCCATGGATAATCGGTTCGTATCTTGGTTATGAATGTGAAAAGTGTTACACATTACATTCACTCAAAAAAATTGGTCTCTACTAATTATAACTTTCAAAAATATATTTCATCAATATAACAAGTTACAAAATAGAATAAACAAACATAAAAGAAAAACTAAAAAAGAGTGCAAATCAATTATGCAGATCTTCATTATTGTTATTAGAACATCGTAACAGCCTTTTCAACAACTTAGATTACTGGTTTTAGAAGTTTAAGGAATCGGTTAATGGAAACACATGTGAGCGTTTACGGAAGATTGATTTTTTTTTTTCTTTCTCTGTTGGCAGAACACTCAGCATTTTTTCTCTCTTTTTTGTGCTTTGAATGCTCTAATCAACTATGGCGAAGAAGTTATAATGTTTGGAGCTCAAAACGTGCTAAACTTGGTGCATACTAGTATGACCTCTGTTCAAATCTGTTTTGAACATACTAAATAACATTAGACAAAATATGTAAACACACTTGAGTTCTAATGATTCTTGGCCAGAAACAAAAAACAAATTGTGTCTCCTTGTACTTAGAAGGTTTTACATAATTTATTTTAATATTTTAATATGTTATGACTATGTTGACCATATCTATTATAAAAAAAGAAGTGGAAATATTGCAACAAAGAATTCTGCTGCACATTTTGCTTCAATTCAGAATTTTACAACTGTATTTTAGTCAATTAAATAATGATAAACACTGGAATTTTGCAGCAAAGATATAACTAGACTATATATATTAAATATGCCTAATTAAATGTGCCAGTTAAATTGCTTTAATCTAGATTTTTTTTTGTTGCTGGACATTATATGAATAAATGTAGATAAAGTTGAAATAGATAAATACTCTTATTATGAATAAATGTAGATAAACAATTTAAGGTAATAAATTTGAGGTTCCAAAATGATTTTTATGATCATACCATATATATTTTGGATGTTTTTATTTGTGCTAGTTAAATTGCTTTAGTCTGGAATTTTTATTTTGTTGCTGGACATTATATGAATGTAGATAAAGTTGAAATGAAATCAGATAAATACTCTTATTATGAATAAATGTAGATAGACGATTTAAGGTAATAAATGGAGTTCCAAATAATGATTTTTATGATCATACCATATATATTTTGGATGTTTTTATTTGCAATATAAAGTTTGTTCTACTTCATTTACAATTTGATAAAAATATTTGACCAATATTTTTTCTCTCTTGAAATAATTTCTGGACAGGAGAATTACATGTTTTGTGCTAATAAATATGTTCATTTTTTAGGCAAATTAGTTCAATTAATTTTATACTAACATAGACATGTGAATAAGCAAGAATCCTGCTGAAAATGTACATTCAATTGGTGAAAAATACAAGAATCTAACTGAAAACGTTTCAATATTGTTTTTATGACCCTACAACATGTCAAATGTGAGATTTATGTTATTAGCTTGTCTTTATAGCTGTTCATATTCGTGCAAAAAATTTCCTTTAACATTTAAGCTTCTAATTTGATGTCAACATCATGTATAAAACTTATGATGTCAACATCATGTATAAAACTTATGAAGTAACAACTTTTGATGTTTTATAGCATAAAAAAAATTACCGAGTCTAGATCATTTAAAAGAGGACTTGTAATGAAAGGGACAAAGATTTTTGTCATTTGCATATTACATCTTTATAAAGTTTCAATTTTGAGATAAAAATAAAATCTGCTTGATCTAAACACTAATTTGTAGCAAAATAAAGCATGGTGCAAGAGTTGTGCATTTTTCAAATGATTCTAATAGATCATAGTTTTGCTCTGAAAATAATTCTAACTTACGGTCATTTCTCTTGAAAAATGCATTTATCATTTATTCATGGTAGCTACATCTCGAGAGAAAATTGAAACGTAATTTTCAATGCCAAACCGACATTTGTCTTATGTGGTAAATCATAATAAAAAAAACGAATTCATATAATGAATGCTTAATGCAAATGCCAGTACTATTTCAAGTACAGACATACTGATGATACGATTTTTTGCTTTTGCAGCAAATGAGTAAATGAAATTTAGATGTATATGATTAAAATGTGAAATGCTCTAAGTTTGATTATTATCTTTATATGATTACCAATTTTGTTTTTTATATTGCACAAGAAATAGGATCAATAGTATTTCTTTGATATGTGAGAATGGATCGATATGTGTTAATTAATTCTCAAAAGGATTCATTGATGAAAATTTCAACCTTGTTTTCCTTACACGTTATCATTATGTGTTCTCCTCCTGGTTTTTTGTTTCCTGATAGAGAAGACTTAACCAATAATATTTTGTTTATTATTTCTAACTTAATTACTCCTAAGCTACCTTGAGATTTTTTCCTACAAACAATTTTCCAAACGACTAATGAATATTTTCCCCTAACTGTATTGCTTCCTTATCAGATAATTTTTTTTTCTTTTAATTTTATTTATTTCAATTCAGATATTTGTGACCATTCTAAAGATAGATAATCAGTATAAAATGATGATTGAGATAACTGACTTAAGAAGAGCGACTCTTTCACCTATAGAGAGCATTTTGCTTTTTCAGGTAATTTTTTCCTTATTTTATTAATTAGGATGTTCCGGGCATTAAAAAAAACCTTTTCGAATACGGGGGACTCACAGATAAATAATTGATATGAATATATTATATGTGATTTATGTATTATTTCTCTATTTGAATAAGTGTCATCATATACAATTTTAACATGACTTAATTTGGTTTATGTGCAAGACGTACTGAAGCAATTTTTGTCAGTAATAGTTAATGGTGTTAGAATAAATTCTAATTAAGTGGCCTAGATGTAAATGTTTTGAGAGTTTTTAATCTCTTAAGGTCACCAAATAAATTTTGTAACTCTTAGTGTCATACAATTGAGAGTTTCAATTCTTTTGGTTTTCCACTATTAATAGCACACTAAATCTAATCCATTCATTTGGTATTTGATGGACGTACCAAATTAAAGCTAAACAAGTATGAATAAGGTCTTATCCCTATCCATTAGAGGTTACACCGAAAATTTTCATCTCAAAGGTTTGTAACATTAACAGAAAGAGGGTCAAGGGAGAGAAACCGTTTATACATCAAGTTGAAGTAGTATGGCTGCATCTTCTGCATTAGATATTTTTATGTTTGTGACAATTATATTGTTCATGATCCAATATTATGTTCGTTCTATGTTAATGTATAGAAACTTACAAATGGATCACATATAGTTTACGGAACAAGGTATTATGAATTTGGAAAAGTTCCTCTCTTATTTTTAAATTTGCAACAATATAATCAAAGTAATCCAAACCAATTTTGAACATTCAATTTCTAATAGAATTGACGGTAGAGTGAAAAAAACGTGACGTGCCATGCTGTAGCGTGGCGTGGCATGACTAATACGCCGTAACTAACACGCCGTGACTTTGGTCTCGTACCGTGCCGTGCCGTGACTAAGTTAAATTTTCACGTGCCGTGCTACCAAAATGTCAAGGGATGGTCACCGCACTGAATGGTCACGCCACATGAGTCACGCCGTGCCAAAATGTGCTGTGACCAAACGTGACCATTTCATCATAATTTAGGTTAGTTTATTCAATATTCACCATTTTTTTAATATCTAATAGTCCTAACTACATGTGACTTGCGTGACCATGTGTCGTACCGTGCTGTGATTAGATCTTTCACGTGCCGTGCCGTGCCAAAATTTCAAAAGATAATCACGGTACAGATACACGAGTCACGACACGTAACTGACACGCGTGTCGTGCCGTTCCGTGACGGAGCCGGCTCCGCTGTGCCATTTTCGCTCTAATCGACGGTATATTCAATAAGAAACCATCGTAATAGCGGTTCACAGTGTGGTCGAGTACCTAAGCAGCTAAACCACAATCAGGCACTGCCAATACCGCTATACAGAACATTTGCTTATAAATTTAAGAGTGAGGCTACGATGCTATGCATAGCACGGATTGAGTCCATGCTACGACTTAAAATTTGACTTTTTAAAATTCTAACGGTCGATCCGAACAGTTCAACATGATTATAAAATGAATATGTACTTGCAAATCAAATTTTACATTTTTTTCGAATTTTTTTACTATTTTTTCAAAATCACTTGATCTGAACATTGTGGACCATCCTAAAACAGTCTATCTCAAAAAAATAGTAAAAAAGTTCGAAAAAAATGTAAAATTTGGTTTGCAAGTACATATTCATTTTATAATCATGTTGAATGGTTCGAATCGACCGTTAGGATTTTAAAAAATCAAATTTTGAGCCGTAGCACGGATCCAATCCGTCTTTGCATAGCACCGTAGCCTCACTCTAAATTTAATAATTATAATAAATAATTTTAGGGAATAAATAGTTCCTTTTTTCTTCTATCAAGCGACCATTGTGAGAGATAAGCTTGCTTGACGTGGAAGCAGATAAAACAAAAGAAAAGTTCAAAAATTTGATTTGGAACAAGAAATTTTTGGGTTGAGATTTTAAAACATTTAGGTGTAGTGCTTAGCTACCTGTCTGCTCAAAAGTGACTAGCCAACCGAATCCTATGTTTAATGGCTCAAAGCAGCGCTGCTGATCTGTCTCTACAGAGATGAATCTGAATCCTCTATGGACCCCTCCCACCATGTACGGTGTGCGCCGTTAAACATTTCTAATGAAATTTTAATTAAACATATTTTTTTAAGAAGAGAGTTCAAATGTCTTCATTTTTTGGTGTTTCTATCATGCATTTATTTTATAATTTTAATAGCAAAATTTTTAAAATTTACATGTTAAAATAAAACCATTAGATATGATATATATTATTTTCTCTATATGTACAAAAAAAATTATCGTTGGCCGATTTTGGTTTTATATGAATCAATAAGTTGAAAAATCAACGAGCCATAATTTATCTTCATCAGTGTATTTTTGCAAGCTTTTGATACTTTTTTTTTTGGTAAAAAAGACTTGACAGCCCTGTTTCATTAAAGTTTTAGCGAAACCCATTGTAATTACAAAATAAGGGAATTATCCCAATAAAAGAGAGCGAAGTGGAGCCCTCTTCGCTGCTACCAATACCTAATTATCGCTATGGTTAACTATATAGCACCAGCCTATCAGTATAAGTGAACTCAAGTACTGCAACAAAAGTAGAGATCACCACAAAGCATCAAAATATATCTCAAAAACACTAGATACTAAGTGTTTGCAGACTAAGCTAGTTATCGACATCAGACTCGTCTTGCTGGAAGGATTCACTCTCCTCTACTCCAGGCCAGATCACCCGTAAAGGAATAGCATCCATGATTTCTTCATCGGGATCCAATGGAAGGTTTCTTGCCGCACTCCATGTCTAGTTTTCTTACTCCCCGTCCAATAAACAATCAAAGAGATGATCAGATATATAATGTTCCTAGCAGGTTTTGGTTGTATATTATGGAAACAAACTTCATTTCTTCCAGATAGTCCAATAGGTGGCACTGAACACCAGTAGAAACGCAGTTTTTTCTGTTTTGGGTAGAGTTTGAACAAATGTAAATACTGCATTCATGTTGTCCCATTGTGAATAAGGCAAATGGGTTTTGCCAAGCCAACACCAAACTTGAGTCACTTAAGGGCATTTAAAAAATAAATGGTTGACAGATTCATTGTGAAAACAACAAGCTTTTGATACTAATAAAAACAAAATCGAAATGCCATGATTTTTTTATATATGCATAGAGAGAATGATATAGATCATATCTAATGATTTTATTTTGACAAAGTTTTAAATTTTAAAATATTGTAGTTTTAAAAATAGAGACATAATAAAGACACAAGATATTAAATAATGCATCCAACAAACTATGTAAAGTTCCATTTAGACCATAGAAAATTGAAAGTTCTTATGTTTTAAATCTTCTGACATTTTCTGTACAGGTATAAGATATAAAATTTTAGATGTTAATAAATTCCAACCATCAGTTATTTTATTTCTAATAGAAAATTTTGAAAAAGAATGTAATGTAATAATATAAATTTTGGATGAGAGTGACATCTATAGCCGTCAAAGTTATGACCTGAGGGCTTTCACATGCTCCTATAATTTATTTATTTTGGTTTGCGTATTTATTAATCCTGTATTTCTGTGCCTGGTCAAATCTCCATACATTTTAAATAACATAAAACAAAATAAATATCCAAAGCTGCAAACCTCAGATCTCATGACCAATATCGTAGCAGATTACAAGATTGAGTGCAATTGATCTCATGACCAATATCCTGTATTCTTTCAAATCCTTGATCCCATCTAATGATCTAATTAACACATGCTTAGATTGATTGCTTATGAATCTATGATCCTAAAGCCAATAAACACGGCCAATGGCCAGATTGATTGACAATTAATCTGACCTTAAAAAGAACTTGTTAAAAATATCCATTCTCATAAAGTACAAACCATAGGTATGTTTGATAGATTGCAATAAAGCGGGTGCCACAGAAGAACAAAAGAGTAATTAAGCATCATAATGTGATGCTATCTTGGAATGCACCTAAAATACCATAGGTCCATAACATAAGAAAACAAGAGAGAGCTTATCAACCGTGGACCCCAGTTTATGTAATTGCTAATTATGTGTACAGTGCTCCGGCTGCACACCTGGAATTATTACTGTGCTGAAATGTACTGATATTTATTTAAAGGCAACATTGACTCTCTGTATAAAACATTTTTTTAGTTTGTCATCTATTATGGGCTCACAATTGCAATTCGATATTAGTCAAGGAAAACATGGAGCAGGATCCTCTGTGGCCGGCTCCTATTATGTCTATTGGATGCATTTTGATTTATAAATGCATGTGGAAATGTAGATATACCTAGATATAAATTAAGGAGAAGAACTATTCAGTAGAGAGCAAAGTAAAATATATACCTCGCAGTTTTTGTAAAATCAAACAATTAATTCATTTTGGAAAAAATTAAATAGTCTGAAGGACAACAAAAATTGTGGCTTTATTAGAAAAAAAAATATTTGTCATCAACTAGCCAACCAAATAGAATGTACCTTGTCAATGCGTAATGAGTTCAAAAGTATGAGCCTGTATAAATTTAAATTTGTATATGATTCTCATACTGGTGAAATAGAGGTAAAAATTTTCTCGAACACACTATGCAAGTCAACATCAGATAAAAATAACGGATAATAAATTTTCTCGTCA
Source organism: Carex parvula (assembly GCA_025461045.1). Classification (NCBI taxonomy): domain Eukaryota; kingdom Viridiplantae; phylum Streptophyta; class Magnoliopsida; order Poales; family Cyperaceae; genus Carex; species Carex parvula. Next base: position 452,583 of record JAJGRW010000093.1, on the reverse strand, counting down.
GATAAATTTCATTTAGGGCTTGCCAAAATCAACGTTTAGCATTGTTAGTAATTTTGCCAAAGAGCATGAATCATATAAAATTTAAAATAACTAACGACTAGCAATGTCAGCTATTGGTACGTAGTATGAGAACTAATTAACCACTAACTATATTAGAGGTTAGTATTGGAGAATAATATGGCGTCACATTATTATTTGAGCGAAGCACAAAATAACAACTTCCCGGACAATTATTAACGGACCCCTAAAGCAATTAACAAATCTGAGACCTGCCTACTTTCCATATCTAATTATCTACCCTCAAGCGAAGCTAGTGAACAAAGTCGCTATTGGTCGTCCCATCAATTTTGAAATATATATCACAAAAAAGAAGAAGATGAATTCTGCACATGTTACTACAAAATTTTTACAGAATTTTTTTTTTAGCCTAGCAGATATTCATAGATTTGTTTAACTTTTAATTTGCAACATAACTATGCCAGAATAATAAATAATAAATAAATCGTATGTAAGTCTATTTAAATAAATAAACAAATACTGCAGATATATTGTTAGACTGATTTTCATATATTTTTTTGTACCTTGACCATCAACTATATATGCAAAAGATACTAGTCAGATTTTTCTTTCCATTTTGGCATACGGATATTTATTTCATTTCCATTCATGCAACAGAGATCATAATATTCTGTTATATTATTTTCTACAAGTGGACAATGTAAACAAGCAAAAAATAATCTCTTCCTACCCTCATATATGGATGGTATAAGTCCGCGTGTATCATTAAAATGGAAATAATTGTTCAAAACTGTCAAGACATCCTTAATTTTATAAACTCCTCACTAAAAAGGAAAATAAATATTATCATGAGCAGCTGTATTGCATTATTATATTATTCTTAATTTGAGAAAAAGTCACTTGTGTGTTGTATCTGACTTTTGCTAGGAAGACCAGTTTAAAATCAGAAATTTTTATTTATAGAAATATTATTTAAATGATATAGAGTTCTAGACGGATACCTGAGTATTTTGATTGTTTTTTATTTATTTATTTCTAAAGGAACCGTAAAAAATTTGCCTTAACATATATACAGGATTTCAAAAATTATTTTCGGTTTTTTCTACTGAATCGAAATACTCATATAATCCCGATATTTTTATTAATACCCCCAAAAAAAAAACAAATTATCAAATCTGCCCCCACCCCAAACTTATTTTTAAATCTACCCCAACTGCCCGTCTGTTTGGCGGTCCAAGATCCAGAGTAGACCGCCCAGCCACTGGGCGATCCACTACCCATAGCTGACCGCCCAGGGAGCGGGCGGTCCACTTTTTTTTTTTTAAGAGACTATGAACATCAAGATGCTGAATTCTAACGCGAAAAATTCGAATTTTGTTTTAAATATTAGTTAGATTACTTCTTTTAAGCATATTTATACTAAAATACGCTAAATTACTTGAAATTATGTTAAATTACGTTGAATTACACTAAATTACGCTAAATAATGCTAAATTACACTAAATTACGGTAAATTATGTTAAATTACATATGAATAGAGACGATATCTTCACTGAAAAGGTGAAAAATGACGGCGAAACTTCAAACGGTTATAAAACCTCGAGTGTCCGATTTCAGCAAATGACCACTTTTCGGAAAGCTTGCGAAAATGCGCATGCGTCCATGCCATCTACGCCGGATTTCGGAATTCAGAATTGCCAAAAAACAAAGAGAAGAGCCTCAAAACTTGAGTTGAAGTTTCCGATTAAGATTTTCATTTTTATTATTCAATCCAAGTAGTTCAGTAAATTAGTTACATAATGAACTTGTAGAATACCAATTTTTACTATTTTTGAAATTTTTTTACTATTTTTTATGATTCATGAAAGATGGCACTGAATCGGTCTACTTTAGCGTAATTTTCCGTAGTTTACCATAATTTACTGTATTTCAGCATAATTAGCGAAGTTATTGTTATTTAGTGTAATTTAGCGTAATTTAGTGTAACTCAACGTAATTTAGCGTATTTTAGTATAAATATGTTTAAAAGAAGTATTATAACTAATATTTAAAACAAAATTCGAATTTTTCGCATTATAATTCAACATCTTGATGTTCATAGTCTCTTAAAAAAAAAAAAAAAAAAAAAAGGTGGACCGCCCACTCCCTGGGCGGTCAGCTATGGGTAGTGGACCGCCCAGCAGACGGGCGGTTGGAGTAGATTTAAAAATAAGTTTGGGGTGGAGGCAGATTTGATAATTTGTTTTTTTTTTTTTATTAATAAAAATATCGGCATATAATCCATCTAGAACCCTATGTCCTTTCATTATCTGAAACATAAAGTTACAAAAAGAAAAAATTGCCACATGAAAAAAAAAAACATAAATTACAAGTTACTCAATGTTCAGCAGACCCTAGAACGCTAAATTATTTTAATATTATTTTTATTAAAGAATACTGTTTTAAAATTGCCCAAAATTATAATATTCGCCACATAGAAGAAACCAAAAATATTTTAATTACTTAAGATCTGGAGTCATGTGGTAATCATGCAAACAACCAAAATGTACTATCTGTACCTGAAAATGGAACCAACACAATTACACATGACCCCTCCTATCTCTCCAATCCCACGGTTCTAAGATAAAAGGCCACACACATCTCTAATACCTCTAAGCTTGCTCTTCTCCCTTCTCTCCTCTCCAAAGGCCTCATTTCCTCTTCATCTCTCTCTCTCTCTCTCTCTCTCTCTCTCTCTCTCTTCCTCTCACTGCTTCCCCTCTTACTACTTCAGTAAGTATCCAAATTCTCTAGAAATAGATGGGAAATTCTCCAGAAATGTACTACAAGATACTAAATTTACCGAATGGTTCAAGCCCGCAAGAAATTCGCAATGCCTATAAGAGCTTGGCAAGAAAATGGCATCCTGACAAGCACCCTGCTGCGTCTAAGTCCGAGGCAGAGTCACGCTTTAAGGCTATAACTGAGGCTTATGAGGTATATTTTATTTAAAGCATTAAGTTATTTGGTTTATATGTCGAGATACGCTAATTTTGTAGGAAGAGTGTTTTGTCTACTAACCTCTCTGTTTTTTTTTTACTCAAATGGAAATTTTATATGGATGGCCAAATTTGAATGGCTATCGGTTTATTTTACAAGAACCGAGGACAATTTTACAATTAGTGATTTTTCCTGCATTACATTGTTTTTGTTTAGCCATTGAATTATTCAATTACGAAGAAGGTCGAGGCATTGTATCAGGCTATATTGATCTTGTATGAACAATAGATACAAAACAACGCATCTGTCATAGTAAAATATATATATAGAGGAGGGTTCCAATGCCTCCATTTTTTCATGCCTCCACCATGCCTCCATTTTTAAAACTTTAATAACTCAAAATTTAAAACTTAAAAGTCAAAATAAAACCGTTGGTTATGATCTATATCATTTTATCTATGTGCTCATAAAAAATTATCACATTTTGATTTTGTTTTTATGTGAATTAATAAGTTGAAAAATCAACGTCTAGAAATTATCCACATTAGTACGTTTTTTACAAGCTCTTGATGACAACCAAAACAAAATTGAAATGTCATAATTTTTTACACGTGTATAGATATAATGATGTAGATCATATCCAACGGTTTTATTTTGACTTTTAAGTTTTAAATTTTGAGTTATTAAAGTTTTAAAAATGGAGGCATGGTGGAGGCATGAAAAATTGAGGCATTGGAACCCTCCTCATATATATATATTTCGTTTTTATTGTGGAGGAAAGGAGTAGCCTAAAATTCCTCTTACTTCTTATGCTTGTATTTCATATTTAAAAGAAAACTTATTAATAAATTAGTTTTTAGTTGGGTAGAGCAATTTATTTTAGTTTTTGAAAGAACTACTACAGCAGTTCTCATATCGAATCACTTATTATTTTTTTTCTTCTAATTTTACATTCAGGTCCTTAGTGACCTGCAAGAGAACAGAGACAGTTTATTTCAAGAGATGGTAAGTGGTGAAATTAAGCCCACACCAAAGTGTGACAGAATCTTAGGCCGGAGGAAAGACGGGACCCGATCAACAGGCACATTAGGAGTTCAAATGTCAATTCCATCATTTTCAAGGTCAATTTTGCGAAAACCGCCTCCTATGGAAAAGAAACTTGAGTGTACTCTTGAGGAGCTCTCTACAGGGTGCAAGAAGGAGTTTAAATTCATGCGAGATAATGTCATGAAAAATGGGTAAGTGTATTTTACACCTTAATTCCTTGAAAAAATACTAAAATATCATAATGAAATCCGTTATAATTACTTTTGAACCAACGGCGAAAACATATATAGGTTAAGGCGTAGTAAAACACAGTATAATTATCTTTTGTAGGTTATTTATGAACTAAAACATTTGTTGGCTTGAACCAGTGTTGTAAAAAACGTCCGTTTAGGTCGATTAATCGGCTGATTAGTCGTTGGCGGTGACCAAACCGTCATAGATTTTTTTCGACTAATCGGCCTATTTCCAATTATGGCCGATTATTCCCGATTATTCCCGATTAATCGCTTGGCGGTACCCTGTCCGGCGACCGCATACCATTATTTACAACACTGGTTTGAACTAAAAATAAGCATGTAGGACATAAGAGAAAGAATTAGTGGCATGGTCCCTCTAATTGGTACGAAGTAGCTTTCTTTCCTTGAAACATACATAACCATCAAAGAATGGTCCTTTTTGCAATTTGGTTTCTGAATTCATGCACAAAAGAATCTAAGGTAGATAGAGTTGAGACAATGACATATCTGCTTCCACCTAAAATCAAAAGAACAAGAAAGTACATATGTAGACTTTTAAACAGTATGGTGTACACCATTTGGTCTAATTGGTGGGTGATACTATTTAGACTGTAGTGTACCTACAAACAATTAGGTGTAAGATGGAAAATAATCTTAGCATAAAGAACAGATTTTGTAGTACAGTTATGTACCATCTGGCATATATTATACTAATTAGTCAAGAATTACTACTATTTTTTTTTTTGCTGAATTATTGGTTAAATTTCACTCTATTCTAGGGTCAATTCCAATACATTCAAATAATTACTTAAAAAGTCTAAATATTTTTCTTTTTTTTTCTTGCTGAATTTTCCATCAGATTGATAGCAAAGAAAGAGGAAACTCTGATGATCAAGGTGAAACCGGGTTGGAAAAAGGGCACTAAAATCACCTATGAACGACTAGGTGATGAAAGACCCGGTTGTCTCCCAGCTGATCTGGTACTCTACATATCTGAGAAAAAGCACCCGGTTTTCAAGAGATCAGGAAACGACTTGGTTTTAAAAACCGAGGTCCCATTGGTCAGTGCTCTAATAGGCTGGAGCTTCAGTTTCAGACTGTTAAATGGAGAGAAGATGAACTGCATGTTTGATGATGAAATTATATATCCAGGATATGAAAAGGTATTCAAAGGTTATGGCATGCCTTTAACTGGTGAGAAGGGGAAAAGAGGTGATCTTAGGGTCAAGTTTTTAATTATTTTCCCAAAGAAGTTGACTGATGAGCAGAGGTTGGGTTTGGTGGAGATTTTGAACCAATGCAAGTGAGAGTTGTTGCTTTCTTCTTTTTGCTGTATAATTTTGGTGTTGTGTTAATAATTCCATGATAGATCAGAGATGCTTGTACTTGTACATAGAGGTGATTAGTATATAATGTGTAAGAAATACATTAAAAACATATTGGCAATGTAATAAGTTTATAATTAATGCCTACTTGCATATGAGATAATGAGAGGTACAAAATTGGGATATCTTAAATTAAGGTTGATTTTTTGTGCTATTTTGAATAGTACTAGTGACCTCATTCCATCAAAGTTTGGTTCAATCTTATGTTTATAAAAGGCATATGGATACTTAGGCATGGACGGTTGATGCTTTAATTTTGCCTGTCCAAAAGCATTAGTTAGCTTTATTGGATGCTTTCTTAGGTTAGGCATGAATAAATGCTTCCTTTAATTCTCTCTTTTTTTCTTTGTACCTTACAATCTTTTAGGAGTACATGTCATGTAGCTTTGCTGTTTTCGGAAGGAATGTAGGTTAGTCTTTTTTCCTCCGAAAGGACAAAGTTAGTAGCTTAGAATATTTAGTGCTTGCCAAGAGATATTATGAAGTAGGGACGTAAATGAGCTGAGTTTGAGCGAGTTACTTTCAACTCGAACTCAGCTCATTAAATAAATGAGCGAGTCAATTCGAGTTGGGATGGTAATAACGAGTTGTAGAGCTAACTCGAACTGAGCTTGTTATCAACTCGTTTATAACTCGTTTAACCAGTTAATCATATACTACTAGTAAAAGCATTTATCAGTATCTAGTAATTTTTCATACAGCAATAGTATAAGCACCAACAATTTTTCATACAGCAACTTAATACATTAGCACTAGCAATTTTTCATACAGCAGTTTAACAAAAATAATTTCTGAGATTTATTATGACCAATGCTATGTAATTCGAGTTATAAATGAGTGAGTTGGGGTAAGCTCAAACTCAGCTCATTTATTAAACGAGTCAGCGAACTCGAATTGAAACTGACTCGAGTTGTAAATGAGCGAGTTACGAGTTTGAATAATTTTGCCCAGCCCTATTATGAAGTATAAACTCCTTGAATATGCACCATCAAAAAAATATCATGTATAACATACAAAATGAGGAACATCTCATCTAAAAAGAGTGGTTAACTAACCACTTCGTGTCTTTTCTTCCTTTCGTTTTTCTCTGTCTCGAATGAAGAACCATATCTACACAGCTAAATTAAGGGCTCTTGGATCTGTCTGTAAATAACTTTAAAATATGGAATTTTTTACTCCCCTTGAGGGGAACTGACTGTCATAATTAATGGGCCAGAAGAGCCCAAGAATAAAAGCGGGCTGCTATTGAAATTTGGGCCTCTTTATTTAAGATAAAATTTAAGGCTTCTTTATGTTGCAATGTTGGCAACTAGGTCTCCTGTAATTGATCCAACCCAAGGGAAAGTAAGTTTTTACTTCAAGGAATGCATACTTGTTTACAGAGAATTACATGGTAGAAAATAAAACAAGAACAGATTTATTTCTCATATAACAAATAAAGGGGTGGGGGTGTGGGGGGAAGGGGTGCATTGTTACTAATATCTACATTTTTAATACATTTAAATGAAGCTACAAATCTTAATTACCATCATTTAAATTAAACCACCCTCCCCCCAAAGAAAAGACTACAATTATAAACAAAAAAATGAATATTTTGATATAAAAAAAAAGAACGAGGAATTTAGAACTCCAAAACAGTCGATGTTAGGTTAAGAAGAGGCTGAAGCGCACTCGGTGCAAACTTCCTAGCAAACAAGAAGCAAACTGTGGTTGGGTTCGAGTTGTACATGCAGAACGTGCCGTTATCCCTAATCGCACGTATAAATCCCGTGGTGATATCACTCCCGCCATATGTCGCCGGGTGGGGTCCACCCCTCGACCAGTCAACCCACGTCACACTCCTATTCGCATTAACTTCCCCATAAAACATGTTGACATAAGTTGGTATGTAATGCTCATCCGGGTAGCAGCTTGGCAGACAATATTTCTTGAAAATCACGTAAAATTTTGTCTCGGCAACAAGACCAACTGCCAGCTTTCGTGATGCCTCAAACCATTGAGACCCCTTGCGCCATTGGTATAGGCGGATGTCGGGAAACATGTGGCGGCTGTAGCGCCCACGACCCTGTGGCGTGTTCTCATCAAATGAATCCACAAAGCTGTGCACCGAGTTCATGAGGTAGTTGTATACCATCTGAAAGTTGAAAACCGGAATGCAGCTCTCTGAGACAAGAACAAAGCGCTCATTCGAAACGTCGAGTAGTGCATTTGCTAGCAACCGCTTTTCGGCATCTAAGAGGGTTATGGAGCCCCATGAGACCTCCTATGGAGATAGGAGGAAAAAACAGAGGGTTCATTTCTGTGACTAATTTTGCAGAGTTATGGAAATGTAATAGGAATACAAATGTGAAATCAATTAGAATACAGCATGTTTCATTTTTTTTCCCTAACAACAAGTGAGCATATATTATATTGAGAAATAACAAGATACTGTTAATAAAGGAGTTAGATAATTTCTGGCAAACTTTGTTACAGAAACTCTGCATTAGTAGTAAAAATATGTTATTTGGGACATTATTGGTTGGTATGTGATAAAAACACAATGGAAAAAGTTTAAATTTCCCACAAAATTACAGAAAGCAAAGATTTTTTTTAGCAGAATATTGCATATCAAGTACGTTCTAAAGGAAACCTATAATCCACTCAAGCATATTAACAAACTGAAAAACATCAAATATATTTACCAACAAACCTATGATGCCGTTGAAATTTACCAACAAAACTTAATCATATCAGAACCATTGTGGATAACAAAATATAAACAGATAAACCATATGTAAACAGTCATATAGATTGAGATATGAAACCTTACACCGCTAGGGATTTGGCGGCCATAAAACACCGACTCCTTGGACATGTTAAGCCTATAGCCGGGTGGTGCGTGCACGTAAATGGAGAACAAATCATCATGTCCCTTGAAGAACCTCTCCCAAATGGGGGCCAGATGTATAGGTCCCTTTGTCAGAAACAAGAATGCTACCTTTGGCACTCGGTCGAATGGGAACTCCTCCATTTGGGGCACCACTGATGCCCTCCAGTACAGCTCTCTGTCCTTCATGCCATGCAACAATTTCTCTGGCTTGATGAAATCCTGAAGCGTTGATGTATCCCGGTTGCAATTCGAGACAAACTGAATGGTTTTAGGAACAATTGAGCTCGCTTCTGATACACGGTACTGATTGAAATTGAAATTTGAATAGACTGATAAACCAATTAAAAATCCAAAAACAAAGATGAACAGGCTTGAGAGGATCTTGGCAAGGCCGCTTTCCTCTTCTTCACCGCCCTTGAGTTTCTGACTATATCTCATTTGGTAATGGAGATTAAATGTGCCAAATTTTCAAACCGTTCTGATTTCATGCGAAGAGGTGAAATTTGAGTTTCTTCTATTTCGGGAGGATGAGCGGATATTAAGACAGCTATTGGAAGAGGAACAGAATCAAATATCCACTATCCATGTCCAAGGAAATGAAATGCCCAAAATTGCAAATTGTGGTGCAATATTTTTCGAAGTTTGAAATCTGCGAGGATTGCTGAACCAAGATCCACCCAATATAGAACTTTACTAATTTTAAAGGAAAAACAATGCAAAAGCACTCTGCACCTTTTTTTTATTATTATTAAAGGTTACGAGGGAAAGAGATGTCTCTGTAGCTCAATAAGAAAACACAAAAATGTGAATACAACTTGACCACATCCACATAGATCAGTCGTTTAGAAATGGCAGGGGCACCGAGATTAACGGACCTTACATTTTCAAGGAAATAAAAGAGCGAACTATGAGAAAGATTTCCAGTAGTTGTTTTTTATGGAGTGAACTACGTGGCGAGTTACCCAGCAGTGGGTCCCACATAAAGACCGCATCAGAAGGAATCCGATTTCGCTGCTTTTATTTTGAAAAAAAAAATAGAATTGTGTTTTTCTTATAGAAAAGTAGAATTCTGCTTTTCTGATATCAACTATTTAAATTCGTTGAAATTTGTACATTAAAAAGATTTTTTATTAAAATATACTAATAAAAAATTTTGAATAATTAAAATCTGAGAAGCACGAGAGTCCATTCTCATCAGAAGATGGACGGAAAGAGCCAAAGAGATATTGCCATGTGGGTTCATGCCATAAAAGTGAGTGTGAGTCCCACTGATCAAGATATACAGAGGTTTCTCTCGGATATTATGTGCACGCAACAAGGATGTCGCTGTTGAGATATATATATGATGTGTGGCTATACTTTGATTTTGAATGGGGAAACTGTATCTGATTTTAAAGTGCTTACTTTTTTTTATTTTTTTTAAATAAACGTAACACTCAATAATGTTCGTTATGATATGAGTAGCCTGCTTTCGTTGGAAAATGTATAGATAAAATGCGTAGAGTTTCATAATTCATAATTTAATAGTATAATTGAAATAAATTCTATCACTAATCAACATGTAGCACAGATAGGGCTGCAAATGAACCGAACCGATTCGAACTTACTTCCAATTTGAATTTGATTTGAATTAATTTCAAACTAAGTTTGGTTTGAATTAGTTTCGAACGAACTCTATTTCAAATCAAACTTTTCACGAAATCAATTTCGAACTTTTACGAACTTTGTTACGACTTACGAGTTATGACTTATGGCTGCGCCATAGTTCGAAATTACAACACTTCAATAAAAACTCAGACATTCTGAATTATAATTACACAGTACACAAAAGTTTATATCAAAGTTCATTACAAATACCAAAATTATATCAAACACCAAAGTTTAGTACAATCAATCAAAGATCAGTACAATCATAGAATTCAAAGTTTTTCAAATAGTCAACAGGAGCAACATCACCAAAGTATTCAAAGTACAATTTAAATATCAATAGAAGTTCAGAACAATCACCAAAGTCTTAGAATTATTACAAACCTAAATATTATCCTAAATAAAACATTAAAGTTCATTATCAGCGGAAATTAACGGTTCACGTTTGAGTTAATTTCGAATTAAGTTAGGTTTGCGAACCTATTTCGATCGAACTAGGTCCAGTTTGAGTTTGGTTTGAATTAATTTCAAACTAAATTTTGGTTTGAATTAATTTCGAACGAACTCAATTTCGAATTGAAATTTTTACGAATTTTTTCGAATCAAACTCGAATCGAATTACGAACTACGAATTTTTTGTGCTGCCCTAAGCACAGACGTGTCTGAATTCGGATCACCTAAGGTAACAAAATATTTCTGTTTGAATCTGAACCGTCCAATCAAAATCCGCACGATTACTAAAGTGGTCTTGCCTGATCCACCTCAGACCGGATTGGTTCAAATTCCGATCAGACAGTAATCAAACAGAGCTATTTTGTTACCTCGGAGGATATTGATTCCATGTGACTAACATACTATCACCTGTATTACACGGTCAACCTTGACGACACAGTAGAGACATATGTATGACACATCACACAAAATCTGACATGCACATAGAACCAATGGGACACGGCTTAGATCATGCAAGACAGCAAGAAGGACTCAGTTGGAGGCGAGGTAAAGGCTTTACATGTTGCCACTTACAACGGAGCCGAACTGCTCTACGGACACAGAGGAACCAAAAAAGAATCTAAATGTTTATTGTTTTCAAATAACTTACATGTTCCGTCAAAATAATTTGTAATATTTGATAATAATACTTTCAAATATCATCTAAGGAAAAAAAAAATATTAATAGAATATGTTTAATACAAACACTTGATACATGAACTATTCAATTTTGAATGACAAGATATTAATACGTGCAATAATTGATATTAATACTTTCAGACATCATCCAGTGCCATATTAAAACAAAATTAAAATTTCATAGAATCTATTAGGTACAAAAACTTGACATATGAACTATTTACACTTGCATGACGATGTATAAATACTTGTAATACTTGATATTAATATTTTCAGATATCATCCCGGAAATTTTTTTTGATAAAATATGTTAGGTATAAACACTTCAGACATAAATTATTTACACTTGCAATGAATACTTACACGACAAGGTATTCACGACGAGGTATGAATACTTATATGACGAGGTATGAATATTTGTGCGACGGACAATCCGAAAGTATGTCATCATGGATCTCATTTGAAAGTGTTCGTGGTTGTAGATTCGCAAATTTTCTCACACATCGTCAGAAATATTGGCAAGATAGAACGGAGAAAAAAAAACCACCTCTAAAAACGTGTAAAAGATGGGTGTGTAATGTGTCCATTTTTTTTTTCTGAAATACTTGGTAGCTTAAGTATTCAATACATTATATATTAACACTTGCACGCATATGTATCCATATTTGCGCGCGCCAGTTGTAAAATCTATCAAATATTAAGCGGCCTCCCAAGTAGTTAGTGGTCCCCAATTAATGAGCGGTAGGTAATTAATGACTGGGAGATGAATGAGAGAAATGAACTGGAGGATAGTTAGACGCTTTATGATGTTCCAAAAAAAAATTAGTTAATTTAAAAATTTGTATGAGCACACTTAAAATTTCTCCTTTTTAAAAAAAAAGTACAATACTGTTCGGGTCGTGTCCGTATCAAAATACCGTGTCCATGCTAACATAACGTATCCATCAAGGACATCTGTTCTCCAAATGGAGAACAGCTTGGGTCCGATGGGTTTAGGAACTGTCCAATCCACTTTTAAGATTCGTATGCACGAATGTTAAAGCAGACACGAAAGTTAGAGGCGCGAATCTTAAAACAGATCTGACAGTCATCAAACCCATCGAACTCACTTTGAGTCCGATGGGCATCAGACGCAAATCGGTTCCCTGTTAATGATGTAAAAACCATGCTGCTGCATTTTTCTTTCCATCACCTATACGTTTAGGCCCCAATTTAAATGGCTGAACTTTCAACCTAAGACCCAGATCTAATTTTTGTAATAGGCATCTATAGAAATCTTAGTCCCTAATTACTTGGTAATGAATTATTTTCTTATATCAGGCCATGCATGGACTGGTAGAACAGAATTGGGCCGAATTATAATTGGGCAACCTTATAAATAGAAAATGCTAAATGGTATAAAATAACTTCCAACGGTGATGACAAACTATTTGGCACTAAATCGGGAACAAAATGTCAAATAGCCGAAATTAAGTAATTTAGGCCCCCTATCTGAGAATGAATTGCGTACTTGAAGATATGAATTTTATCAACCTTGCCAATCAGTTAAATCAAAATCAAAATTCAAAGTAGAAGTTTAGAAGCAAATTATGTTATTATAAACAAAGCTTACATATCAAATGTTGATTTTTCTAGAAATTGGTCAATAAAATATGCATATATTATTGTTATTAAAATGTTGATTTTGAGTGTTAAAATTAAATTATATTCTCTAAATAGATGCTATACCTAATCACAAAGAAAAAAATCTGACTAATCCATATCACCTTTTTCTCTTAACAATAATATAATTTCAAGTTTTATCTCTCTTTCCTGCACACATACTTACATTTATGTACAAATATACTATAAACTTAAAAAAAATGTAAAAAAGAATCAAAATAGAGACTTAAATGATACATAATTCCATATTAAGCCAAGCAGTTTGTCAAGAAGCTAGAGCAAGGAAATAACCAGATTTGAATCAGATACGCCTTCCCTTTCTCCTTGTCAAACTTCCACATTCCCTCTAATTTCCTCTCTCTAAGATTATAAGAGACCATTTTTGATGGAACCCATATATACACCAACTCTTTCTCAGGATGAAAAGCCAAGATACTAGGTTTAATTTCTCTGGTACCAATGAAATCTCTCACACTTGTTTCATGCTTCAACACCCAATCACTTTTATTGACAGCCTTCAGCATCCACATCTGCAATTTCTTTCCATCAATGTGTGCATAGTGCAGATGACCTTGGCTATGGCCCACACGCCCGTCTTGATGCATCTTCGCAGGCAATTCGATCAAATTGCACGAAATTTTGGTTAAATTAATTGCAACTACGAAATTAGGATTTGCAAGGATATAAAGGATATTGTTGAAATAGTGCATTGTAGCTGATATTGCATCTGTTTCTATCCCAAATTCAATCTCATGTTGATCCCACTTTCCAGTCTCAGAGGAATAGATCTCAAGCTCTGCACCCCGGGCCCTCCAGCCAGTGAAACATATCACCTTATAGTGCGGCGAACTATATGGATCAAACGCCAAAATCGACAATTGAGTCAATCTGCAGGGTTTAGGTAAGGAAACCCACCTTTTGGTAGTTGTGTTTACCACATAAAAGGTTACAGGTGCTGTCTGGTAATAAAGAAGCAACCCGGTACATGCATCAACTATGGTTGATTTCCCATGGAAAGGAAAGAAATCTAGTCTGCTTTCTTTAATGACACCATCATCAGCTGTAGATGCATATCTAGGCTCCTTGAATTGATCGGATTCGGATCGAAAAAACACGCCGGTGGAGATCAAAGGGAGTTTTTGTTGGAGGTACTTATCGGAGATAAGCCGGTACCATGACTTGGAGACACATTTAAACCTAGACAGGGATTTCAATGGAAGCCTCACTAAAATCTCTATCAGCAAATCTTCATTCATGGTTCTGTGAATGCCTTTCTGATAGCAGGAGATCAAATGTGATGCCTCCATGAGTGTTCTATATTTTGAGGTTGAGAAGGCGGTGGAAGTATGAAAGGGCTAATTTAAAAAAATTAGGCGGTACTAGAAATTTGATGCAAGGGAATTATGTGGTGACACCTTTCAGACCAAGTGGTCTAAATATAGAAGAAAGGATATATATATATATATATATATATATATATATTGGGGCCCACCTCCATGTCTTGAGTTGGCTTCCAAGGGAAGGCTTTTGTGAATTCACATCACCCCCGGTACCGTAATAGGGAATCTTTTACAATTACTTGATCTGGACCGTTCTTTTTAACTTGGCACGAATATCAAAGCCCAATAATACTGCCCCCTCCGTCAGCCCGAATCCCAAAGTGGCTGGGAGTTAATCTCAAACCGTAAAGTGAAGGGAATCTTTTACGGTACAGGGGAGGATATTTAGCCAGGTTTTTGTGGCGTTCACGCAATAATCTCCGGGATTTCAACAGAAAAAACAATCAAGATAGTGCATCTTTTATTCAGTGAAGCAAGATATAAGATATACTCAATCTGTAAATTTATAATTAAAAGACATGATTAATCAATTAATAGGGAAATTTACCACGCTATCAAAATTTTGAGACTGTTAACATAGTTGTTTGGAACCTTCCATAACTGTTGTTTGTAAAGTTCTAAACCACCGATTTCACTAAATACGGTAAATGTTGTAAAGGGTTTAAAATTTAAAAACAAGTCCTTTTCCTTGCTTTATTTATTACATGTTTAGATGTAAATTTAATTTCAGTCTGTAAAACTTATAAAATTTCAATCACAAAGCAATATCTGATTTGCAAAGTGGACTCCTAAATCCTAATTCTCCCGTGAATAATTATTTGCGCCTCCTAATCAGGACACGTGCAATTATCCCGGTGAACCTGGAATTTAAGTCGGTACGCTTTGAATACCACTGCTAGATTCCCTGCGCCTAGTCCGGACGCGGAGCGGCGCCTCTTCGCCGACCATCCCCCAAATATAAAATATTAGAAGTTAAAGAACCTTATCAGAAAAAAGAAAAATAATGTTCAATCGCTCTCACCGTCGACACGTGGAATACAAAGCGGGAGTTGAAATTAAAGCAAACGACGGCCCGTGCTCTCTGGTATAATGTACACGTTATGTACAAATCATCTTGTTTTGGGACATCTGTACTGTTGGACTTCTTGTAATGTACACGTAACTATATGGGTATACGTGCCAAACTGCCTGTTTGAGGACACGTGTACTTCAGTACTTGCGTTGGCTTCATTACAAAAGAGCATTTCGATTCTCTAACATAGTAACATATAATGGTATATAATGGTTAATATTAATATGGCAATTCCAATTTAAATCCTAGAAATGTGAAATAATTACTAATCTAGCACTTTCGCTAAATCTATTGTGTAAAAGTTCCCTGATAAAGGAAATTGGTTAAACACCACGATTTTTTGTCGGGATTAGTTGCAAAAAATAAATTTATCAGAAAAAAATTGAATCTTTATAGGAATGGGATATTAAAAAAATAATCTTACAGTCAAGCAAATTAAAAAATAGTTTTATAAATATCTTAAACCTATATAATAAAACAAAATACAACTAACCACATATAAAATGCACAAAATATAATAAAATGTTTGGCTAAGGACGTGTTCCGAAACGTGGCTACAATTCTAGAAAAAGCTTCCACAAAGTGCCATCCTAGGTATAAATAAAGAGTTTACTAGATGGGTAGAATGTAGGCCGACATTTTTATTAATATCCAAAGTTTAATACAAATTATTATTTATGTCCAGATTGTCAGTCAATTTCGAAAAATGCTCAAGCCAGCCAGAAAATGGCCAGCTTACTCGTTTTCTTGCCGACCCCCCTAAGCCGGCCATTTTCTGGCTGGTTTACTGTTTTTTTTTTTTAGAGACGCTATGAAGAACAAAATAATGAAACCTAGAAATCTAACACTGAAAATTTGAATTTAGTGTTTAAATTATTTGTTAGATTACTTCTTTTGATTTATAATTAGCATATTTATACTAAAATACACTAGATTACTTGAAATTATATTGAATTACACTAAATTACGTTAAATTACGCTAAATTACAATAACTTCGCTAATTATACTGAAATACAGTAAATTACGCTAAAATAGACCGATTCTGTGCCATCTTTCATGAATCATAAAAAATAGTAAAAAAATTTCGAAAATAGTAAAAACTGGTATTCTACAAGTTCATTATGTAGCTAATTTACTGAGATACTTGGATTGAATAATAGAAATGAAAATCTTAATCGAAAACTTCAACTCAAGTTTTAAGGCTCTTCCCTTTGTTTTTTGGCGATTCTGAAATTAAATTTTAGAAAACGGCATAGCGGTCATGGACGAATGCGCATTTTCGCAAGCTTTCTGAAAAGTGGTCATTTGCTGAAATCGGACACTCGAGCGCCGTTTTATGACCGTTTGAAGTTTCGTTGTCGTTTTTTCATCTCTATTAATATGTAATTACCATAATTTACCGTATTTTAGCGTAATGTAATATAATTTAGTGTAATTTAACTTAATATAGTATAATTCAACATAATTTTAAGTAATTTAACGTATTTTAGTATAAATATACTAATTATATATCGAAAGAAGTAATCTAACAAATAATTTAAATAAAAAAATTCAAATTTTCAGTGTTAGATTTCATTATTTTGCTCTTTATAATGTCTGTTAAAAAAAAACGAGTAAGCCAGCCAGAAAATGGCCGGCTTAGGGTGAAGTAAGCCGGCCATTTACTAAACTTTGGCCAGTTTGGGCATTTTTCGATATTGGATCAAATTCTGAGCATAAATAATAATTTGTATTAAACTTTGGATATTAATAAAAATGTCGGGAATGTAGGGGTGTAAACAGATCCAGATTATCCGATCTGAATCCGCTCCGTATCTGGAAATAATCCGAATCCGGATTAAAAGGAGCGAATAGTTACCGGATCCAGATATATACAGAGTATGAAGAAAACGTCCGGGTACGAATTTGGATAATTTTTACGGATCCTAAACGGAGTGGATATCCGAATTATCCTGATACAATTCTTCGCGGATCCAGTAAATCAAGTAACTCCGAACTCTGCTGTTTGCAGTGCTTCAAGGCAGCGACATGGAATTGTATAATGGTTATTTCTTCCTCCCACCGCTGTCTCATATAATGCTTTCTCCCCCATCTCCATCTACTGTGGGATTAATATTATCCACCGATCCGAACTTTGCTGCTTTCAAGTTTGAATTGAATTTTCATTTTTTTAACTTTGGCGCTCCCTGGCAGCGACGAGTCCATATCCTCGACGGTACCGTAAAAGATTCTCTTTTACAGTTAGCTATTAACGGTTTGAGATTAACTCTCAGCCGGTTTGGTATTCGGGCTGACTGAGGGTGCAGTATTATTGGGCTTTGAGATTCGTGCAAAGTTAAAAAGAACGGTACAGATCAAGTAATTGTAAAAGATTCCCTATTACGGTACCGTCGGTGATTTGAATTCTGGCAGCGACATGCTGCTTTGAAGTTTGTTTCATTCACTTTTTCTATTATATAAACTCTTCTCCATTTCGAAATTCAAGAACACCTCCATTTCTTTTTCATTTTTCTATTTTCTGATTTGGTTTTCTTAATTTAATTAATTTTTTAATTAGTATTTATATCTTAAAGTTCATATGATTTAATTTTCCGATAATTATTCGTTTTGTATCGGTATCTGAATCCATATTCGTAAATTATCTGCTTTGTATCCGTATCCGTTTATTATCTGTATCCGTATTCGTATTCGCTCTTTAAAACATAAATATGGATATGATTTTAACACCATCCGCTCCGTTTTCACCCCCAGTAGAATGTGACTTTACATGAAAAAGAAGAAAAATTCAAAGCGATTTTTTTCGAAGTAAACGCTCCTTTTTTAACGGAAACGGATAGATTAAAATACTATTGAGCCTGTGACAATTGCAACACTGCATCACTTTCAAATATTGCATATTTTCTGAGGCTTTGTAAAGTATAGACAACTTGATGCTTCTGTTTCAAATATTAAGATAACTTTTTCCACCTTTGTTATTTATTCTTTTCAAACGCACTAGAAACATTTATTGTAACGGAGAAATTTATGTTGCTTGTTGTTGCAAAAACTGCTCTAAAAGTTAATTTTTCAACGAAAAAAAAAATCTAATTCTAAGCTTCTTTTAAAAATTGTATAGAGATGTATACATCCTCTGGAGGGATTATTAACGTTTTCTTCACTATTTACTTAATTTTTTTTATGTATCTTAATTGTATATATTAGTCTGGTTAGTGTGTTATTAATAGTATAAGTTGTCCCGTGTTATTGGTTCGAGAACTCATCAGATTTGCGTCAAACAATGATTTTTCAAACCGTTGAAACTGATTGAAGATTTATAAGTTAATTTTAATACATTTATTTTTCATCATTATTTGACTTTAATTTTATACTAACTAAACTTGAAAATTATAAATTTATATATAAACACATCACCTGTAAAGTAGATAAATTTCAACAGTTTGAATTTGTTGTTTCAAGTCTATTTAATAAATATTTTAGACATAATCTGATATATCACTATACTATTGATATCACGCTAACTAGGAAATAAATCTGTTATTATTCAAAAGGAATAACAAAAATTTGTTATTCTGATTCCAACCGTTGATTGTTATTCAAAAAAAATAATAGAAATCTGTTATTCTAATTCCAACCATTGATCGTCGTTGAAATTTGTGCATAAAAAAATTTCTTCCATGAAATTTGAGTATGGAAAAATTGAAAACGTTGGCATAGAAATAACAGGTTCCTGTTAACAGGAGACTTATTTCCCGCTAACTAAACTCTAATTGTATTAGACTTATTTCCCGCTAACTAAACTCTAATTGTATTAATTAAAGTTTTATTTCGAAGGGAATTAAAAAATCCCATGTACTTTGTTGAAGATCACTAGCTGGTCCAATAACACCTTGGGCCCCCTATATTGCGTCTCTAGCATGCTATTGGGACCTCTACCTTAGTGCCTTGATCACTATCATGGTCGGCTCAAATTCATACGTGACAGGCGGAGAGATGACAAAAGCGTCAATTTGACAGGAGAGTCAAAAATCTATCAATCGAAGTGGACGCAGTGGCGGTGGAAAGGGAATACAGCAGGACCGCCATTTAGATAATTTCAAAAGTAATATCCATCTTCTGCACCGTTCGATTCACATCTGATGGCTGAAGATGTACTCTCCTTGCCACAATACTATCCCCTCTCTCTCTCTGAAACCTTCCAATCGCAGAGCCCCTTTCCTCCCTCTCTCTCTGATTGTTTGAATCATTTTTTGTAGTACGTTGATTTCATTGATTTTAGTTTAATTGGGGCTTTTAATTGAATTAGGATTTTACCATATCTCAATTTATCTGAATAAGTTCATCTATTTTATTTGCTAAAGGTTTCGTAATATTGTCTTAACACATTTTTTTTAGATGCAAATGAATGCAGCCATTAGTGCGCTAGAATATAAAATAAACTCGAACAACCTTTAGGACAACAGCTATTAGTTTATCGGACAAGCATCCTCTCAGGTTGAATTCATATCACCGACGGTACGTAATAGGGTATCTTTTACAATTACTTGATCTGGATCGTTCTTTTTAACTTGGCACGAATCTTCAAGCCCAATAATACTGCCCCTCAGTCAGCCCGAATCCGAAACCAGCTGAGAGTTAATCTCAACCGTAAATAGCTAATTGTAAAAGGGTATCTTTTACGGTACCGTCGAGGATATGGACTCCTCAGGTATTGGACAGGATCTACTAATTCTGGTTCATCCGGGTATCTTTCAAAGCACCGGGATGCGACTTGCAATTTTTTTTTCTTTATATATTATTGACGAAAGAGGTCAGCACAAAAATAATTTTTATCATAAAGAACTTCAAAATGTTAACCACTAGAAAAAAAGTAGTTAATGATGAACAGAACTCTAATAAATATCATTCCTAATTTTTTATGGTACAATTTTTCTGTCAATTTTGTTTTCATCTTTTATTGTAAAACTGCTTTCCATCTTCTTATATTTTTATTTCTGATTATGTTTCCTTTAGTAATTTTCTTGCTCCCCTAAAGTATCAAATAATTAATACAGCTGAAAATAATTCCCCTACATAAGTTTATTTCATTCTATATATAAAAGAACGTGTAATATTTAATGTAAAAGTAAAAAAAATTCTCCTTGCCTCCTCATCTGTATACTATTTTAAAACAAAATTACGCTGCAAGAAAAGGACTCTATCCAACTGTACAAGTAACGAGGTTGAGTGGTTGATTAACAAGTTCGCACCTATTAATTTTTTTAAACTAATCAAATGAGTGCTACGCTCGTTGGACCAGAATTTAAGTTGATGCACATATCATTGCTAACCTAAAAAAAAGTATGTTATCTTGTTATATAATCGTCCTTATTATAAGAACTAATTCTGCTCTGATGTGGACGCTGAAATTCATTTGTCAGGAACTCACAATTATGTTTGATTCGCATCACGATTCTTGCACACTTGATTTACACGAATTTTTTGAAGTTGTCCATATAATCTTTGATACAGATCGAACGGCTTTGATTCGGTATCAGATCGCCTCCGATTTGGATTTAAAGGGGTGAGGCCGGCTCCCCTATTGCGAATGGAGTAGTGCTTTCTGACTCCAAAGATACTGTGGATTCTCTGGCATTTAGGCACTCGGTTATAAATTATGGGAGGAATTATGAAGAAATCTGGACCGCTTGGCTGATGCAGGCAACAACTGAAGGTAGACTGCGAGCTATTTTCTGTGGCAGAGATAATGCAGCCTGAAGATTGCGCACTTATTGACAACCCAGTAGGGTGTGTGGATGGAACAGAACAGGCACGAATGACTCAGCACTTAGATTGGAATTTTCTTTGAGTTTTGAAGATGAGTTGTAAGCCTACGGGCTATGTAAGAAACCAAAAAAATATATATATATGTGTTAAATAACAATTTATTTATTAAATTTTTTTGCTAATTTGCACATTACTTTTTCTCTATCTTATTATAATTTATAAAGTTCCGACCTTCCTATAATATATTCCTGACTCACAGTGAATCTACTAATCTGAGCTCCATATTGAACTTTAATAAGTATCCTCGTTTAATCGGATCCCCACAGAACCTGAAGAAACATACACAAAACAAAAAGTACATTTCTCAATTTTAAATTTTTTCACGGAAGCTCCAGATTTAGACATGCATACATTGTAATTAATTACACTAATTACGGAGAGGTGAGCCGAACGCACTAGTGGCAACTGGGAAGCACATGCAATGTTTTGTCATGAAGCAAAAGGTCAATCGTTCTCTTTCTTTCTTTTTTACCTTTTCAAATGCATGTTTCCTTAACTCTCTTTCACATGGTTTCCAGTTGTTTTCATCGTATGCTTCTAAAGCTACTCCTTAACAGATGCTGTGCTTGGCTAATGGTTTGTCAAGTCCATGTCATATAGTCGTGGCGATAATGTACACAAGGATATTTAATTGCCACCATGTGACATATACAAACAGACTTTAATTTAAGACCTTGGAACGAGTTTCAGCTGTCCCTTGTCAGTGTCTTGCATAGCATCAGACGGTTTATGCTCGCCACAGAAATCCGAAGAAATTGTCACTTTACTTAATACCTGGGGGCTGTTTTTATTTAAATTATTCCCGTAAGGATTATTTGGGTGTTAGTGTGTTACCGTGTCAGTAAAAAAGAAAGAATGACGGCATTAATGACAACTATCATCTAGTGTCAGACCGACTGTCAGTGATAGTCAAATTTAGGAAACCAATAAATTACGCAGGTAATTTTTTATCTATAGAAATTATTAAATATAGATGTACAAAAATAGAAAGGAAATAGAAAGAGTGTCTCGTTTCTAACAAATATAGAAAGATCTGACTCAGTGAGTCCGATCCAAATTTATGGATCGGTCTCAATAGTCCAGATCCATCAATATATATATATATATATATATATATATATATATATATATATAGAGAGAGAGAGAGAGAGAGGGGGGTTGGCTAATATCAAAACGTTTGTTTCTAGGCCGCGGAACAAACATTTTGGTTTTTACATTTCAAATCCAAATAGTCGATCCAAACCGTTAAACATTCAATCTGTATTAAAATGTATTTGGAGACCAAATTTTACATTTTTATAATTTTTTTACTATTTATTAAGTTAATTTTAAAATCGCTAGTTTCAATGATTTCAAAAAAATTTCATTGTTTATTAAAATCAGTAATTTTAAAAAGGGCTTAATAAATAGTAAAAAAATTCAAAAAAATGTAAAATTTTGTCTCCAAGTACATTATAATATAGAGATCACATCTAACGATTTGAATCGACCGTTTTTGAAAATCGGAAAATCAATTGGTTGCAACACCGCTCCGAAACAAACATTTTGATATTAACTAACCTCTCTCTCTATATATATATTGATGGATCTGGACCATTGAGACTGATCCATAAATTTGGATCGGACTCATTGAGTCAGATCTTTCTATATTTGTTGGAAACAAGACACTCTTTCTGTTTCCGTACATATGTATTTAATAATTTCTATCGATAAAAAATTTCCATCATAGTGGGACATATGTACAGTGCCAGTATTGAAGTATTAATTAGTTAAAGGGAGGAGGATATAAATGCATGCCATTTTTATGAATTCATATCACCATTTTCACCACCTCAAATTTTGATTTTAGATCCGGAGCGTCTGATATGCTTTGACATAAATATTGATGAAGGGGTTTCATGCATTTTACTTTGGACCGAATTGATATGAATTCTGATCGGACGGTCCAGATCCAAGCACAAAATTTGAGTTATATCCAGACTCACTTTTTTTTGCTTACGTTTATATAAATTAAAAATATGACAGATTTTAAATTTAAATTATAAATTAAACTCGTCTGTGTTTATGCTTGTGCCCACAGAAAAAATTTAATATGTCGATTTAGGTACCAAAAATTAAAATCGTCTATGTTTATTGTTTATGGATTTAATTAAAAATGACGGAATACATTTGTTATCTGTAACTTGCAGCTTAAATAATTTAAGTGCTTTTGTCAATCTCACCATGGAATGCACTTGTCTTTGAATTTATGACTATGAATGTGATAACCATAAAGCTACTTTACTATTTGTAAATGATTATTTTATAAAAGACATATTGTTGAGCTAGAGCTTTTTCAAATCAAGTAATCAACAAAAGAACCGAAGAAGAGGCTAAAGATTGACAAAAATGGAGAACTGAACAAAATATTCTCATTATATAACAGATCGCCGCAACAAGAAGTAAACTTAAAAAAAAAAAAATCAAAACTATCATCTACAGGTAGAATTAATCATATAAGCAATATAAAAGCTACAATGCTACTGCTAAGCAGCACAACAAACCATGAGGAGGTCGTTCTACAAAAATTTTCATCATCTGTTACTGTGAATTTACATACCCGCGCTATAATGCCGGGAAGTAATTTTGAAATTGCTAAGGACCAAAATATAAAACAGACAAATATGGCAGCTAGCCCCTTATTCTCCATTTCTAACTGCCTTTCTTTCACCTTCTCAACCTCAGATCTGCAAGAGATAAAGTGTGTTGTTAGTATTTACAAAATGTTTAGATATATTCTGTAATAAAAAATTTCAAGGGAGATAATTAAATTAAGTCCAACCTGAGTATATCACTGTCTCTGAGATACTTCTCCATTTGTTTGGAAACAATAAATTTCCAGTCTGTTACGTCTCCAAGTTCATTCACCTGCACAAACAAAGGAGTAAGAAATAAACAAATTAGAAAGTTTGACAAAAGGAAAATTTGAAATCATCAGACTCTTTTTTCTGATCAGGTTTGTTCAGAGATTTTTTCATGAGCTTGTTCATTTCATCTTCTAATGATGCTTGATTTCTATCTAGTTCTTACTTCTCTAGGTCAAGTTTATCCAAATTAAACAAGCAACTAAAGAATGATAACTTACAAGAGTTTCTTTGCTCACTTGGAGATCCTTAATCTCCGCCTTCAATATATTCAATAGCAAATCAAAGTTTGCCATGTCACCATCAAAATCTTTGAAAATCTGTCCATACCGACTGTTCAATTCCTCTAGATATCTCTCCAAAACTGAAAAATTTAAATCTAGCTTCTGAACTTTCTGCATTAAAACCTTTAGAACCGTATCTCCTGGCATTCTTCCCACCTGAAGAGCCTTTATGTCTGTTACCGGGTCAGGCACCGGTTTTACTACCTGGTCGGGTAAGGGTTTCCCTGTTGGATCCGGTACAGATTGTTTTTTGTTTTCATTATCACGGTCTTTTTCTAAATCTTCAAAGTTGTTAATCCCTTGTCTCGGTTCATCCCTTTCAACATTTTCTTGAGGCGGTACAGGTACAGTTTCATTTACATCCTCATTATTTTCCAAAGTTTTGCTTTTCTCATCAGAGATTAAATTCTCTAACATTCTCTCAACAGCATCCACCCCATAAACCTCGATCGAACTCAGTGTACAGTAAAATTCAGATCCGTAATGGCTCAAAAGATTAAATTTCAAATAACGGACCCACCTCGGTTCTGGTAGATTGAATCTCTGTTCGTGCTTTGAATTTTGGGCAAGAAATTCACCTATATAGTCCCATTTTTCTGTTGGGTACACCAAGCTGCTAAAAACCTCAAACTGTCTCAAATTTGACGAATAATGCTCAAAATTCGCAATTACAATCATATCCACTAAGGTTTCTTCAGACAATTCTATAATGACAAATTTGCCCTCGACTGAACATGGGTTACGGAGATACTTATCTTTATCTTTATCCAATATGTTTGAAGCACCTTTTGCTTCTTTGTTGAATGCTAAAACCTTTGCCCCTTTGGATTGAGAGGCATAGTTATACTCCTTACCACTAGGTTCTACACGGCGTACCACTGTACGGGCTGTACCAGTCTGGCTAGGATTGATTTTGCCCTTGGAGTTAATTATTGCCTTGCTTTTGAACTCATCTAATGGGAGAGGGGTGATTCGAGAGATTCTCTCAGTTCTTTGACCGTTCATTTCTCTTTCTTCCTCCTTTGTTTCTTTGTCTTCCACCTTTTTCACTTTCTGTTCTTCCTTCGTTTCTCTCTCTTCTTCCACTTTTGCTTCTTTCTCTTCCTCCTTTGTTTCTTTCTCTACCTCCTTTGTTTCTTGCTCTTCATCCTCCTTTTCTCTCTCTTCCTCGGTTTCTTTGTTTTCTTTATCTGGTATAGTTCCAGGCTCACTAGCTAGCCCTTCATTTTTCAGGAGAATACGTTTAGGAGAAGGGGTGTTTTTCTCATTTTCACCCTCAGAAAGGAGTGCATTTTGGTAAACCTCACTCTCAGGGAAAGCAGGATTATTTTCGTACTTCTCACCCTGAGTACGGGTATTTTCGTAATTGTTGTTTGGAGTAGAGTCAAATACATTTAAATTCTCTTCTTTGCGTGAGATGGATTCAGGAACAGCATCGTGCGGTTCATCTATAAGTTAGATATTTTAATATATCAGTCCACATTGATAAGTTAACTGACTATACAGAAATTATTAATATATAGACAGATATATACAAAATTAGAACTAAAACATAAACATAAAACTAGGAAAAAATAATTGGTTTCAAAATACACTCGAGGTAAGGATGGTAAACAAACCAATCTGACAATACTAAATATATGCAAGTACAAAACCAAACAATAGTCAGTTGTTATTGAAAGATAAAAACCTACTTAGTCAAAAGACTTCAATTACGTAGAACCAATAGATATTGTTTGAATAAATATAAACCGTACAAACAAGTTCTTTGTGCTCAGTATTTAAATAAGGAGACTTGAGTAATTAACCATTGTATGACAAAATCAAAGTTATGTAATGCTTTCATGCTGATACCAACCACCAATAAAAAAATAAATGATTATGGTTTGATGACATTGACCATGTACCAAAATTACAAGAAAAAAAAAACTTGGAGGTATGGATAAGAAACTCCCATATTATTTTTAACTAAGAGATTAGTGAGGTTCAACTCACAATTAAAACAACAGGTATGGTACTAGCTTTCATGGATGCAACTAACTTCAAATGAGAAAAAGAAAATCCATATCCTTAATGACATAATCACACACAATAAAAATAATAGATCAAAGGAAAATTACCTCTATACCCATTGCCATGGCTGATGAGAGAATTTAGCATAAAAATGAGAACCCATAAAAGAAGGACTACAGAAAGAGAGACTTTGTAAAGCTTTTGTTTCTCGACAGTGCTGGTTTCTTCTAAGGCAACGGCTCTTCTTTGGAGAAGAGCTCTGCGAGACCTCTGCATTGCGCATCAATAGTATTTCTTTCACATCTGCATTCTTCAAATTAGAAGAAATGTAATCATTAATTACAGTACAGGAAATACAATACAAGAACTCTCCATTCGAATCAAGATTGAATCGAATTGAGTTTCTTACAATTTGTTCAAGCTCAATCAGAAAATACTATTAAACTGCATTACTCCTTGGTTCTACCTCTGTAAAATAAAAAATTGTTCACCTAAAATTTAAAAAAAGAATGAAATTTGTACTTTTGTGACTTAGCTTGCAAGAAAAAACCTCAGCGAGAAAGAGGAGAGTAAATTTTACCTATAAATTGCTGTCCTCTTCCACTGTGCTAAATCAAGATGCAAAAGATCTTGAAAAACAGCGCCTGGCAACAAAGATGGAGGGAGAAGGTGACAAGATATAATCCATTGTTGCTACCATGGTTTGGAAAATCTATCGGCAGCCCACGATCCGACTGCTCGTTTATGGAGTTGGGACAAACTGATTCTTCAGATTAGATCTTTTACCAATTCTTTAAAGGCAAAGGCACAGGTAGGTGCGATTGATCGATTGATGATTGGAAGAGGTATTTGGGATCGCGTGAAGTATGTTTCGTGAATTGAAAGAGAAGGAGAAAGAAAGAAAATGGGTTTGTTCGCCGGGTTAGAGGGGCCCGATGGTCAGACAGGCGTTTTATTGAAGAAAGGAGAGGAGAGAGTGTGTGTGAGAGAGAGAAGCGTTTTAAATTGGAGAATCGGAAGAGGCAAGAGTGACGTTGGGACTTGGGGCAGATGAACGGAGCAATCAATAGTTGTGATTTTAAAAAAAGTAGGGGTAAAGATGTGAAATTTTCTTTTCACGGAAGCAATGGGGGTTTTATTGGTTTAACCGTTTAAATGCTTGAATTTCCCAAACGGCTCCGAGATTTGAGAAGGCTCATGGGGGATGGATTTGGTTTGATTAGGAGTTTAACTTCGCTTTGCTCATCTCAAATCAGGAAATTTTATTTGTGTCCCGAAGGTTTTAGATTATTTCAAATTCAACATTATACAAAACTTTTAATTGATTTGTCAATACAAATAAAATACTCATTATACAAAACTTTGTACAAAACTTTCTAATTGATTTGTCAATACAAATAAAATACTCATTTGATGATTTCCAAGTAAACATGTCTTTACATAATTAATAAATCGATTACTTTATTCCAGATAATTTTAAGAAATATGTGACTTACTACACTTTACATTTGAGGTATTTGATTTAATAAACTTATATTCGTGTCATGTCGTGGAACTAATTTGAGAAGAATTGAGATTTATCTAATGTTGGATTAAGACCAAAAGAAATAATTGTTGTGGAGGGACAAATTAAAATTTAGTATCCAAAACATAGCCAACGCTCTACAGAATTATTTAAAACATTGCCAATGCAGATTATTTGAAGACTTTATTATAAAGAAATGTTCCAATCATACTTGATATGTGATTTATACTAAATAATATAGGAGCTTATGAAATGCAGGTATTAGCATATGAAATGGGTAAATTTCGCTGGAGGTCACTAAACTTTGTTCTTTGTCACAAATTGGTCACTCAACTTTGATTTATCCTTTCATAGTCACTGAATTTTTAATTTGTCCCAATCAAGTCACCCTATAACTTTTTCATCCAAAACATTAACGGAATATTCTCATTCCATCCAAAATATAACGGAATATGCTCATTCCATCCAAAATTTTAACTGAATATGCTCATTCTGTCCAAAATACTAACGGAAAAGTTATATTCCGTTAATATTTTGGATGGAAAAATTATAGGGTGACTTGATTGGGATAAATTAAAAATTCAGTGACTATGAAGGAACAAATCAAAGTTGAGTGACCAATTCATGACAAAGGACAAAATTTAATGACCTCCAGCGAAATTTACTCATATGAAATTGAATATTACGCTTATTAAGCAATCTAGGTATATTGTGCTCAATTTTGTTTGATCTTAGATTTTTTAATAATGTTTGAGAATATGTTGAACTATTCAGAGTTGCAGGTAGATAGTTAAAGCAAAAGCAATTTCAATAATGATCGGTTTGACTTTAGAAAACAACAAGTATTATACACAAAATTCTACGAGACGTGTTCGTCAATAATTTGTGAGTTTGATATTTAAATAAAAAATCTTTGGATAGACGATTATTTTGAACCACTAATTTTGGATGTAGGAGCTCAGTGATAAGTTCTGAATATTAAATTTTTTGAATTAATTATATATGAAATTATGAGATTGAAATATAAATTATTTTGTTGTATTATTTCAATGGAGGTATTTCAACCTCTTATTGAAAGAAATACACACATAAGATTTACTAATAAATAAATAGAATCGGCAGTTAATTGACTTTTCCGCGTCCATTAAATGCTTGAAAGTGGGAGAATGTTTTTGTGGCCCATTGAATTGAATATAATATACAGTTGTGAATTAGAATGCTGAGTTGGCGAAGTGGGAACGAGCAGCAATTTGAACTTTCAACGGCATAAGATTTCCTAAAGCCAAATCAACGGCTGAGGATGTCGGCAATGACGTGGAGATCTCTCAATCTCCATGTGGCCACGTGGGACAGCGATGATTGCAAATCTAAACTTAAATCAAGGCAATCAAAACCCAAATTGTCCCCAGCGATTGTGAAATTAGTATTCCCTAAAGTGACACAAAGTTTATTTATATATTCAGACCGTTCGATCATAATCCGCACGAAATTGAAAGGGATCGTCAATTTCAACTTAGACCGGATTGATCCAGATTCTAATCGTACGATCCGAATCGAAACACAAATTTTGAGATATTTTAGGGGATCCGACCCTGTCGACTTTCACCCTCTTAGCTGGCATTTCTTGGCTGGAGAAACGCCAACGGTAAGGTAACATCAGTAGAGGGGCCCACTCACCGTCAGCCACGTAGCCTCGTACGAAGGTCGATTCAAAATTTCAAATTGTTCCCCTTTGTCTTTCTTTGAGCGTTTTAATTCCTTCTGTTTCATTTTCTGCCAGATGTTGTGAACTTTAAATTGGTTTTAATTATGTCCATTTCAGAAAGGGCTATTAATTCAGCATTTATTTGTTTTATGTGTACTTGGTCTACGTAAAATATTGTATTTGTTTTAGTTTTTAGATTAAACTTTCCTTTCTCCGTAAGCAATAAATATTTAGATCTGTATAAATATCGTATTTGTTTTAAGTCTAAGGGAAAGAGATACTTATGGCGTCGGCCAAATCTCTCCGAACAACTTTATCAAAAGAAATTTGAGTAAAAGTTCGAGGTCAAATTGTCCAACTATTTAATATTCACAAGAAATTCCTCTATCCGGATTTCAAATCTGCAAACTCCCACACAGAAAGCATTGTCTTAATAATAAGTTTTATTAGAACAGTTGGAAGAAATTATTTAGAAAGTAATTCAGGTTAAATCCAGCAAAGAAATCATAACCAAAAAAATTTCAAGTGCATCTTCCTATTAAGATTAAAAAAAAAAATGTTCAATGATATTCAACAATTTTCAAAAGAGGATCTCTTCAGAAATCAGGAAATATTAAAAAAATTATTTAGTCTTAATTCGTGAACATTGTATTTGGAGTCATTTTGTTCTTTCTATGATTTTGTTTGAACTTGCAAAATCAAATCTACATTCATTGTTTAGTTCTTTTTTTTTTAATTAGGACACATTTTATTGAAAACTGAAAAGCAAAATTATAAGTTTCTAGTTATTGAACGTAGGAAACAGAAAATTAAAAATATCAATGATATAGTTGCTTTACCCCAAAATAAAATAACGACGCATTCTTTGGTTGAGATAATATGATGCCTTTTAATTAATCTATGCAAAAGATAAAGAATGAAGTTTTTTTTTTTTTAATAGCAAAGCTTACCTCACAAAACACCTATTTCAAATTTCTATTAAATAATAATGTAAGTCGGCATTACTAATCCATCTTTTTCTACCTCACAAAGCACCTATTCCACTTAAATATCAATTAATAAACGTAGAATAGCAAGAAATGACAAAATGGATAGCTATAATACCCGCTACCAAAATAGTACCAAACAATCAGTGCTTAAAATATTCATCATTCTCAGAATTTATTAAAGAAGAACATGCATCATGTTTCATTGAGATAAGCTAGAAATCTCATAAAGTCAATTATGATATTTTTTGGGGGAATCGGTTTATACCCATCAAAACTTTTGAAATTGGATATTTGCCCATATCCTATTCAAATTTGAGGTAAATTTTGAATAGGATATGTGCAAATATCCAATTTCAAAAGTTTTGATGGGTATATAACCGATTATGCCATATTTTTTTTTATAAAGAAAACTTAGCTTTGTTGATATACAGATGGATCCAAGTTTGCTTCAAACTTTAGCAGTTGTTAATTTGTGATGAGTTGGGGGATATTATAAAATATCTTTCTTTTCAAATCATCAAACAAAATACCCTTCTTTTAAATTTTTTGTCAAAATACCCTTGTGAGCTCTATTTTTCCCCTCTTTCCCTCCCTTGTTCCCCTCCCAGCTTACTCTCGTTTATTCTTTAATGAGTGAGGCTATGGTATTATGCATAGCACGGATTGGGTCCGTGCTACGACTTAAAATTTGACTTTTTAAAATTCTAACGGTCGATCCGAACCGTTCAACATGATTATAAAATGAATATGTACTTGCAAATCAAATTTTATATTTTTTCAAAATTTTTTACTATTTTTTTAGATAGGCTGTTTTTGGATGGTCCAGAATGTTCAGATCAAGAAATTTTCGAAAAAATAGTAAAAAAATTCGAAAAAAATGAAATTTGGTTTGCAAGTACATATTCATTTTATAATCATGTTGAACGGTTCAGATCGACCGTTAGAATTTTAAAAAGTCAAATTTTGAGCTGTAGCACGGACCCAATTGGTGCTATGCATAGCACCGTAGCCTCACTCTTCTTTAATTATATTTGTGTTTAGAGTTAATTCCAGTCTACAAGCAGTAAAAAAGAATTTAAAAGAAACGGTTTGACTATATATAGAACTACTACATTTTGTAAAAAAGAATTGAAACAATCGCTGGTATTTTAATGAATCATTAGTATATTTGTTTTTACATAGTTTACACTTCGATTATTCACGTTTTTGAAATAACGAACCACTAACAATATTAATTAGTAGTTGGTTAATGAAGTTTTGACAAAAATTCTGACTAGAATAATTATTCTTATACTTTAATGTTGGTATCTAATCTCCAAACCACTAGATGATTGAATTTGAGATAATAATATTTAATGCTATAGTATTTTTTACGTATTTAAAAATTATATATATTTTTAAAATGAGAAAATTGGGTACGTATCAACAAAAAAAATATTATTGCAATTGGATATATATTTATCTATAAAATAATAATTAAATGGATCTCCATCTAAATTTAAGAATCTCTTATATTTCCTCGTTACATGATTAATCATGTAAAATACAATTGTTACATTTTTAATTAATAATTAATATTTGAACAATTTTGAAATTACTATTTTACCTCCTCTTTCTCTTCTTTTCCTCCTTTCCTCTCCTGTGTACCTATATACATGAAGAGGAGAAAAGAAAGAATAGTAATATAAATATCCCACATTATTGCATGGAAAATAAAATATCCTAGGTAAAAATGTAACCGGAGTTAATCCTTCTATTTAATCTTTCATTCGAGAAACGAGGAGCAAAACTGAAGTGGCTTTACTTGCAAATATATTAATTTATGCTCTGATTGGAACCGGAGTTAATCCTTCTGCTATTTAATCTTTCACATGCGTAGAATAAATTTCATAATAAATCTAAAAATTAGAGCACTAGTCCTAACTCCTAAATGTAAAGGTTGGTTTTTAATTATCTCGAATCAACGTGCTTACTCTATTTCCATTTTCGCTTACACCAGTGTATTTTCGCTTTCAATAGTCCTCGAAGGAAATGCTATTTTGCTGTTCAAAGAATAATTTATAACTTTTTCTTAAAAAAAAAAAAGAATAATTTATAACTGTTGAAAGAATTTTGGAGTATAATTTCTAATGTTGAAACTTGAAAGTCAGATGGCAGTGAAAGAATTTTGGAGAGTATAGTTTCTAACTGTTGAATTTTTTTAGTGAATATAATTTTTTCATTTACGGGGGTTAATATTTCTAATGTTGCTATTGGAGGCGTTTGAATCCGTGTATATATCACGAGAGGACAATGAAAAGAATTTCTCCACGACCACAATGAATTCAGATCCAGTGAAGTAACTCAATTTTTGAGTTTTATATCGGAACCGTCTGATTCGAATCCGTGACAATCCATTTCGAAGTGGAGACACATATTCCGACAACAGACTAAATCTCGGAACAATCCCGAGCGACGAATTTGAATCGGACAGTCCCGATCCAAAACCTAAAATTTAGGTTACTTCAAAGGATCTGGACCCGACCACAATCGCATTGGATCTGACCTACTCATAACCTAATCGAACTGTCAGGAAAGGACAAAGCACCGGGAGGAGCAAAAGCCGAAATTTTTATTTATAACATTTAAAAAAAAAATAAACCAAATAACCATCGTTTGATGGGATTTCGAATTCTAACACAGCCGCACCGGCATTTTCAGCAGGGCCGCAGAATGCCGATGCGGACCCTTAAATGGAACTTTGAGATATATGTGTGGCACGCATCCTAGAAAACCAAAAAATATTAAAAAAAACCAAAAATTTGAGATATGTAGCTGGTGCCTTGGTAAAACAACAACAAAAAAATGGGTCCGCAGAACGCTTGTGCAGTCTCCAGTATTTGAGTCCGTAGAATGCCGGTGCGGCCGTGCTAGAATTCGAAATCCCACCAAACGATGGTTGTGTGGTTTATGTTTTTTTTTTAATGTTATAAATAAAAATTTCGGGAGCAAAAGAAAGGAGAAGGAGGAGAAAAGTGAAGAAAAGTAGAGCTCACATAGATATTTTGTCAAAAAGTAAGACTTACAAGGTCCACAAAATATTTTGTAAAATTTTCTGACGAGCTGTTTGTTAGATATCTATATTTATTGGAAACCTTAAAAATATGAGAATTTATAATGCGATAAAGACATACACTAATAAATTATAGGAAAATATACAAGTTATTTGATAAAGGGTAAATTTCGCTGGAGGTCACTAAACTTTGTTCTTTGTCACGAATTGGTCACTCAACTTTGATTTGTCTCTCCATAGCCACTGAACTTTTAATTTGTCCCAATTAAGTCACTCTATAACTTTTTCATCCAAAATATTAACGGAATATAACTTTCCGTTAGTATTTTGGACGGAATGAGCATATTCCGTTATAATTTGGATGGAAAAGTTATAGGGTGACTTGATTGGGACAAAATAAAAGTTCAGTGGCTATGAAGGGACAAATCAAAGTTGAGTGACCAATTCGTGATAAAGGACAAAGTTTAGTGACCTCCAGCGAAATTTACCCTTTGATAAATTATCTGTTTAAGTTGCGTGAAAAAAAAAGAAAAATGATAGAAAACTAACACTAATAAATATTGTACTCTTGCTCAAAATAAATAAATATTATATCGGTTTGTAATAACAATTATTTTTCTGTAAATTTGGATCTTCTAAAGTAATTAAAATTTTGAATTTGAATCCGTTCAATCTGCTCTGCCATAAATAATAAAGGAAATTTGTGCATATTTAAGAACAGAACTCTGTGCATACTACTTCAGACCGAATTAATCTGAATTATAATCAGACGGTCCAAACTCAAAATTTGAGTATTTTAGTATATCCGGACCCAAACTTAGCCCCTCTACGAGGAACACGTATCCTTGATCATCTGAGGATCTAAACCAATCCGATCTGAGATAGATTGCGCGAGATCTTCTTAAAATTCGTTTGGCAGTAACTCGAATTCTGAGTTAATACAGACGATACGAATTTATCTGGAACTACATTATTCTCGGTCTTGATTCCTATCATTGTATGGACGTGATTTCACCAGTAGAAGGTTTGACTCGCCGATCCAACGACCAACATTCCTACGCGTTGCTAGGGCTGTAAATGAACTGAGTTTGAGCGAGTTACCTCCAACTCGTGCTCAGCTCATTTAATAAATAAGCGAGTTAAATTGAGTTGGAATGACAATAACAAGTTGCAAAACCAACTCGAGTGGGCTCACAACTCGTTGATAACTCGTTTAACACAAGTCCATAAGACAATTCAAGTTTAGCTCATTACCAACTCATGAAGTTGCTTATAACTCGTTTATAGCTCATTACCAACTCGTTTATAGTTGACTCCTGAGATTTATTGTGGCGAATTTTGTGTAACATTGTAACTCGAGTTGTTAATAAGCGAGTTGGGTATGCCAAACTTAGCTCATTAGTTAAATGAGCGAGTCAACTCGAGTTGAAATAGTTTCGAGTTGTAAATGAGCGAGTTTAAGCGAGCAGTTATCGAGCGAGTTATGAAGGAGTTGCGAGTTTGAGCATTTTTGTACAGCCCTATTCCTATATATATGTAGGGGTGATTAATGAGTGAGTTTGAGCGAGTTGGGGTATGCTCATGCTCAGCTCATTAGCTTAATGAGCGAGTTGGAGTCGTGCTCATTAAGTGACTCGTTAAAAAATTAAGCTTGTAAGCAATTTGAATTTTGTTTTGAGATTTTTGTTTAAGATACATCATTCAAAAACTAATTTTTATTTGTAAAATTTAACAAATTGTTATAATCCAATCTAATTAAATAATATATAATTTAACAAAAAATTGTCAATAAGCAAATTTAACAAAATCAAACAGCTATTAAGCAAATTTGATTCAAGAGACTAGATGTGGCAGGATTTATGTAACTCAGTTCTTAATAAGCGAGTTATGAGCGAGTTGATAATGAGTAAGATATAGCGAGTTAATAATAAGTGAGTTGTTAATGAGCTTTTAACGAGGAGTTATGAGCGAGTGAGTTAGAGCATCTTCATTCCAGCAAATGTTTAGCAATTAATTTGGGCCACGTCACTGAGTTTAACAATTAAAGATTAATTTCTAAATCACTCCATCTCAAAAATTTAATTATAGTTGCTTATTTAATAGAGTTGTTTTTAAAGCAAACTTGTTAATTTAAAAATTTGTTACATTCTAGCAATTATATTAGCAATTAACACATTAATTAGTAATTTTAAAAAAATCATAGATGCTCTAAAGAGTTACTTTCAAAGCAAACTTACTAATTTAAAAAGTGTGATACATCTCAGCAATTATATTAACAATTAACACATCAAATTAGCAATTTGAAAAAATCACGTAGATGCTCTTATGACAATTTACTCACCCCTGCATATAGAGTGGAAAAAACGTGCCGTGCCGTGACTAACATGCCGTGACTTTGGTCTTGGTCATTCACGTGTCGACACGCGAATGGTCACGCCACGTGAGTCATGCCCGTGCCTAAACGTGCCGTGACCATATGTGACTCGCGTGACCATTTAATTATAATTTAGGTTAGTTTGTTCAAGATTCACCATTAAATCAATATCTAATGGTCCTAATTACACGTCACTCGCATGACTACGTGTCGTGCCGTGTCGTGACTAAATCTTTCACGTACCGTGCCGTGCCGTGTCAATGTTTCAAAAGATAAACATAGCACGGAACACGCGAGTCACGGCACGTAACTGACACGCGTGCCGTGCCATTCTGTACCGTTTCATACCATTCCGTGCCGTTCCGTAACGGAGCCGGCTCCGTGCCATTTTTCCCACGTACCTGCATATATGCCGATATTTTTATTAAAACCCCCAAAAAAAAACAAATTATCAAATCTGCTCCCACTTCAAAATTATAATTATTTCTACCCTAACCGCCCGTGGACTGGGCGGTCCACTTTTCCCACCAGACCGCCCAGTAGCCGGGCGGTCCACTTTCGATACCTGACCGCCCAGCGCCCGGGCGGTCCACTTTTAAAACCTGACCGCCCAGCTGCTGGGCGGTCGACTATGAATTTTTTTTTTTTTTAAAAGCGGTCCGCTGGGAGCAGACCGCTCCCCTTCCTTTCTCTCTTTCGCCTCTGCCGCCCCCCGCGTCGCCGCCCGAACCACCACCCAGCCGAATCTCTCTCTCCCTCTCTTCCTCTCTCTCTAGAGCTCTCTCTCTCTCCCTCTCTTCCTCTCCCTCTCTTCCTCTCTCTCTCTAGAGCTTCCTCTCTCTCTCTCTTCTGCCATTCTCTCTCTCTCTCTTCCTCCCTCTTCCTCTCCCTCTTCCTCTTCTCTCTCTTCCTCTCTCTCTTCCTCCCTCTTCCTCTCTCACCCGAACCCTAATTTCGGCCATTTCGGCGACAGTCCGATTATTTTCGGGTAAGTTTCTAAATAATTTTTTTAATTTATATTTTGTATCTTGTATTGGCATTGGAACGATTGGTAGAATTGAATTGTTAATTATCGTGTCCGGGTTGTTGATTTTCCCGAAACGATTGAATTGTTCAAAATTAGAGTTTCCGGTATGAGTTTGTAGTTTAGGGATTTAGGGTTGACAAAACTGAAGTTTATAAATTAGGGTTGAATTGTTAATTATCATGTGCGGGTTGTTGATTTTCCTGTCGCGATTTAATTGTTAAATTAGGGTTGAATTGTTAAATTAGGGTTTATGATTGAATTGTTTAAATTAGGGTTGAATTGTTAAATTAGGATTTAGGGTTGAATTGTTTAAATTATGTTGAATTGTTAATTTAGGGTTGAATTGTTAAATTAGGGTTTAGGGTTGAATTGTTAATTTAGGGTTTAGGGGTTAAATTAGAATTTAGGGGTTAAATTAGGGTTTAGGAATCAAATTAGGGTTTAGGGTTGAATTGTTAGATTAGGGTTGAATTCCTAAATTAGGGTTTAGGGTTGACATAATTAGAGTTTATAAGTTAGGGTTTATAAATCAGGATTTGTAAGATAAAATCTTCTGTTTATTGAAATGTAGTATGGTCAGAACTAGACGGGGACGTGCATGGGATGCCCCTCTGGAGACGGGGGAGAGTTCACATGATCACGATGCTGAGGCATCCGGTGCAGCGGCATCCAGTGCAGAGTCATCCGGTGCAGAGGCCTCCGGTGCAGAGGCATCCGGTGCAGAGTCGTCCGGTGTAGATGCTCCCTTTGGAGATTATCCCCCTCACCATCCTGACACGTTTAGTCCTCTTCTGTGGATCCCACATGTCAGGCACCGTGTCTCACTTGCATCTATGGAGGTACGTTGGTTTTGTATTCCTAATTTAAATAGCATTATTTAATTAGACGTTTATATTGAAATAATTGTAAAATGCAGGACACGACGATGATGACAGTGAGGCATCGCACCCCCGAGATACCATACGTCCGTCACCCATTGATGGAGCAGTGCATCCTTCGTCTGGGGTTGTATCAGTTGGCCATCATGCCTCACTGTGATATTGATCAGGCCCTCGTTTGCGGTCTAGTGGAGAGATGGCGACCGGAGACGCATACATTTCACCTTCCGGTTGGGGAGATGACAGTCACACTAGGTGA
The DNA here is from genome assembly GCA_025461045.1 of Carex parvula. Classification (NCBI taxonomy): domain Eukaryota; kingdom Viridiplantae; phylum Streptophyta; class Magnoliopsida; order Poales; family Cyperaceae; genus Carex; species Carex parvula. Next base: position 414,361 of record JAJGRW010000093.1, on the reverse strand, counting down.
TGTCAGCGCCTTGTGGGGTTTACGGATAGACGGCGACCCCATCGGTGGTGTCTCAGACCATCCAGACCTGATGCACATGATACCGGAGCTGCTGGGGGCCGCTCCGTCGGACTTGCAAAAGAAGAAGAAGAAGAAGAAAGGAGAGGAGGAGGAGTACCGGTATTCACAGTACTGCATCAGTCTTGCGGCGCTCCGCAGATACTTCCACCGGCGTAGGATCACCCCCCAGACACGTGACGAGCAGGCTGTTCTGAGGTAATCACAAACAGTTGCAAATTAAAATATGTTATGGATTGAACAAAAAATGTAGTTATTTATGTTTCTAATTTATATTGCAGGTACGTGAGGGCGTTTGTCTTGGATTTATGTGGCAGCGTCATGTTTGTCGATTCCAGTGGTGACGCAGTCCCGATTATGTTCCTCTCTCTGCTGAGGGACATTCAGCGGCCGTCGAGGTGGAATTGGGGTGGAGCCGTGCTCGCTTACTTATACCGGGGCTTGTGTCATGCTTGTCTGGTAAGTTTGTACAAATATTTTAATTTTTTTATTACATATATTATGGTTCCATATTTACCAGAATGCATCGCATGTCCAAAATTTAGGCGACGAACAGGCAGATTACCGGACCACTTCTTCTACTCCAGCAGTGGTCCTGGTCACATCTACCGGTGTGTCGGCCTGTTCCTCCAGCTCAGGAGGGGCTATGGATGGGAGATGACCCCGAGAGACGTCCGGGGTACGGTGCCATATGGAGTACTCCCCTCACGTACGAGGACACGGGCAGAGGGAGGACCGTGGGGATTTCGTATGTCCGGGGCCAGCTCCAGATGCTTCACGAGGCGAGCGTCACCTGGTACCCCTATCGTGTGTTCTACGATCGGGGCCTTCTGTGCCCGCTGACATTAGAGCAGAGACCTCTCTCGTTTTATCGGGGGCCGTGCGTATGCTTCTGGATAGTTGAGTATCACTATCCTGATCGAGTGCCCCGTCAGTTTGGCTTGGATGCCTATGTCCCTGATTTTCCAGAGTTGGGCGAGCAGCAGACCACCCAGCTGCACAGGTAACTACCCACTGCCTTATTGTTTCCCTATTTTATTACTTGCTCAGCCATACACGTTACTAATTAATTTATATTGCAGCACTAAACACAACAAGCCCAAAGTCAACTGGAGCACGCGTTTCTGGGAGCATTACCAGCGTGCTGCATCACCCCAGTTTCACTTATGGACCCCGCCTCCAGCTCCAGATGCCCCTATGCCGGTCGGGCCTTGGAGATTGCGGTATTTAGTCTGGTACCAGAGATGGGGCATGCCGACGGTTTATCTACAGGGGGACTATGGTGATGCTCTTCGACGGAGACTCACGGGTGAGGGTGACGGATCTAGGACTTACTTGCCTTTCGGTCCGATCCATGCTCGTTCGGTATGTTTAAATGAAACTGACATGCTTAAAAAATTGTAGTTATTTATTCATCTTCTAATAATAATAATGAAAATACATTGTGTGCAGATTTTGACCGCTATTAGAGGAGTGGCACACAGCTTGGTGTGCATGGCGAGAAGAAGTTGGAGAGCGATAGGATGTCAAATGCTCCAACACAGTGCACCGATCGTTGAGGACTCTGGCTGGGACGGGCGCCTCGTTGGTATGTTGCACGATGCCGGGGAGGACATCAATTGGCGCGAGATAAAGGCCCCACCACCAGATCCGGAGCAGCCTGGAGACCCTATCTACGCTGCGGAGATGCCGCCACCTCCTGCAGGTAATAATATGTCATACAAATGATCATTATTAAGTGTCTCTCCAAAAGATCATTATTATTAATTTATCTTCATTTCTGCAGATGATGACTCGGGTTGGGCGATCCACCAATGGGTGTTGAACAACAACGCGTGGAACGCGTACTACAACGAGCATGGAGTTCCCGTGCAGCATACCGAGGTAGCAAAAGTTCATTATTTAATTAATTTACTCGTTACTTCTATGTCTTTAATTTAACATTGTTTACATGCAGGATGAAGCTGCCGCCGCCGCCGCCGAGAGAGCTGCCTCCGCCGCCGCCGCCGTTTTCTCTTTGGATGACCTAGCTCCAGATGAGGGCGGATGGGAGCCAGCTAGCTCCCACCGACCGCAGTATATGGAGCCCAGACAGCATGACGGCGAGGCCAGTGGGAGTGGGGCACAGACTGCAGATGGCTTTGCCGCTGCTATATTTGGCACACCGCCTCCGGCCACGTATCCTCCTACTTGGGAGGCCGATCCGTGAGTGTTGCGTACACAGGCGGGGATCCATGGGGAGCATGCATTACACCTGGGGGCGGACCCATGGGCGCGTGAGGACGTACACGATGACATCCAGGTGGATGAGGTTCACCAGAGGCGTCCGCCGTCGCAGAGAGAGCGCCATGCACCTACTAGGTTGGACCTCTCCGGACCTCGCCCTCGTCGTCGCCGTTAGGGTTTTTATATTTTTTTTAGTTTGATTGGTTTCTAGTATTTCAGTTTGATAGGTTTCTAGTATTTTAGTTTGGATTATTATATTTCATGTTTGGACTGTTATGTTTCATGTTTAGACTTACCATTTAGATTACCTACTTTTATTGTTTAGACTTACTATTTAGATTACCATTTAGAACATTCAAACATTAACAAACTTAATATAAAACAATTACATAACATATAAAAACTAATCAATTATAAAACTAATCAATTATATTAAAACTACACAATTACATAACATATAAAAATAATCGTCAATTATAAAAATATAATCGTCAACAAATAATAAATATATATCATACAATTTAATATAAAACATTCAAACAAATCATTACAATAATTTAATATAAAACATTCAAAAATCATTACAACAATTTAATATAAAACATTCAAACAAATCATTACAACAATTTAATATAAAACATTCAAAAATCATTACAACAATTTAATATAAAACATTCAAACAAATCATTACAACAATTTAATATAAAACATTCAAAATCATTACAACAATTTAATATAAAAACATTCAAACAAATCATTACAACAATTAATATAAACATTCAAACAAATTAAAACATAAAACCTTATAAAAAAAAAAATTTCATAGTGGACCGCCCATCACCTGGGCGGTCAGGTATCGAAAGTGGACCGCCCGGCCTCTGGGCGGTCTGGTGGGAAAAGTGGACCGCCCAGCCCACGGGCGGTTAGGGTAGAAATAATTATAACTTTGGAGTGGGAGCAGATTTGATAATTTGTTTTTTTTTAGGGGTTTTAATAAAAATATCGGGCATATATGTCTCTCTGTTCGGACGTATCCCGAGCTGTGCGCTGACACGGCACGTATCGACCTCAACAAAAAGTGCTACAGCGAATTTAAATCCTCACTGGCTCACTGCTATTCATCCATCTCTTTCCCCACTTCTTTTTTCTTGAGGGGATATTTCCCCACTTCTTGGAGATCGCTCGAGAGTTGCGGAGGCGCTGATGTCGCGAAATACACCTTCGACGGTTTACATAGGTTAATATCTCTCCTTTTACTCTTTCTACTGCTTGCGATAGCGGCTTTCAATCGTGACCTCAGTATGTTTTCCTAGTTCTTGATCTACTTTTAGTTCTTTCGGTTTTAGTTTCTCCTAATGGAAACCCTAGGTCAACCCGAATTTAGTCTCTTATAGGTGATGCGATCTATAGCTGAAAAAAAATCTAACATCAAGCGAAATTTGCAATTAGGGACCAGTAATATTGAAACCAATGGGAATCAAAATTTCTTTGCAAAGCAACTGGTAGTATGTTACTCAAATTTGCAACCAAAAGCAACCAAAAAAATTGACAATTTGCTGGTATATTGACTGGGATGAGTGGACAAACCTAGTAAGTAATCAGCTATTCTCTTGTGACATAGCAGAGAAAGTGTGGCATGAGAACAAACTCGATTGTTCAATAACAACAGTAATACGAGTTTTGAGAAAATAAAATGACTGTTGTATCCTTCTATGGATTTTGTTTTCTTGGATATTGAATCATAATCAATTTCAGCAAGAATGAACTAGTAAAATGTGAAGCAATCACATTTCAAGTGATTTAATTGATTGATGTTCTTGTGATACAATAGCTAACACTTGCCATCACATCTTCAAAATTTTCACTAATTGTTTGATTTTTCCTCATTTTACTTCTGATCGTGTTTCATTTATAGTTAATTTATTATCACATACTTGAATCTATTGGATTTAACATATAAAAAGAAATTTTTTACAAAGATATGAAGAGATATGAAGAGAACAAAACCAAGCGCTTATCTTCTGAACGATGGAATAGCTAATTGGCTGTTCTAGTTTTCAATCTGATGCTCTCACCTCCTTTTTTTAATCTGTTTTAATTCATGTTTTTTCTTTTTGTAATTCTCTCTTAGCCCAAGTTTTTGTTGGAGGTTTATGTTTTTACCAGGGATTTGGATAGCTTGATAAAAGGTATAAATAAAGCACATTAACCATCTGAATTTAACTCTGATGGTATAGCTCTATTAGCTATGTAGTTTTCATTCTGATTATCTGAATCCTTTTAATTTCTGTTTGTTCAATTTCTCTTTTACTTCAAATACTCTCCTAATTTGGTTGGTTTTAATAATTTATTTGCTTGGTACTATCATATTATGACTCTTTCGGATATTAGTTTTTAGTTTTATCTTTGTCCGGCATTGTCATATTATGACTCTTTGGGATATGTACCAGAAAGAACTAAAGAATATTTGTTTATTTTTTTTGTTTCAAGAATCGTTTTATTTATTTTTAATCTAATTCTCGTAAGTGCCAAGGTGTGAAGTAAACAGTTAATGACAGTTGTACCCTATTATGTGCACATTTTTTTTTATTAGTTTTTATGTGTATGTGCATATTTATTCTGCAAAGGTTCCCTTTTTCCCCTTTATGTGCCCTTTGTAATTTAACATACATGACATACATTGTCTCCTTTCTAATAGGAAATTTGGATGAGAGAGTGTCTGAGAAGGTATTGTATGAAATTATGATACAAGCTGGTAGATTAGTAGATCTGCATATGCCTCGTGATAAGGAAACCAACAAGCATAAGGGATATGCTTTTGCTGAGTATGAATCGCCTGAAATTGCAGACTATGCAATCCGCCTTTTTAGTGGGCTTGTTCGCCTCTACAATCGACCTGCCAGATTTGCGGTTTGTCCCTTTTTTTGTTATTATTTTGCTTTTTTTTTGTTTTATCTATCACTGTACCCAAGTTTTACCTTGTCAACAACATTCAGTGCTTTTTATATTTGCAACAATTACGAGTTGTTGATAGCAAGAATAAATAAGCAGTACTGGCTATATATTACCCTATTTTTTTTATATACCAATCTACTGAATCTCTTCATTTTTTTTTCCTTTAAAAAAATAGCGGCTATTCCGCTGATAATCCTAAAAAATAAAAATAAAAATAAAAATAAAAGATATCAATTCATAGCAGAAAGAGTTTCTCTGAGTACAGAATAGTAAAAATTCTAGCTACTAACCCATATCCAAATACTAACCTAAGATTATAACCCACCAACTGGTAACTAACCCATGGTTCCAGAGCCCCTCAGAGTAAACCTTCATTTGTCTAAAGATTCAAAAAGAAGCTAGTGAACAAAAATCTACTGAGCATCAACAACAACCAAATTCAAAGGAAAAACAAACATAATAGAATGAAACAACTGGAAGGTCCTGGCAGGCAAAACTAGTTTTAATTGAGATTGACAATTTCAACCTTTTTTCCTGCCCAATAATATACTGTATACAATGCTAAAGCACATGGACCTTTTAAAGGTTTTAACTACAACTCCTTGAAAACATATTCTATTCCGTTCGGTCAAATTACTGACATCACAATACCTGTAACTTTTTCTAGTATATCAGTATTTTTTGAAAGGAATCACCGATATCTAGGAGTCGTAGATCATCTATACAATAACATTGCAATCAAATATAAAATGTGTTAATCTAGCTACCCATAACCATAGAGCATGATAAACAATCAATAGATAGTCTCTATATGAGAGTGAAACGAAGATGAAGGTAAAAAATGTTCTAATTTTGAATGGTGTTGAGGTTTTACAAATATAATTAAATTCAGGGTGAATCCCCTCAAACTCTAACCAACTATATAGAGAATTAATAGTAAAATAGGCTTTTGGAGTCTTAATCTCTTCAAAATGCTTTTGTTTAATCTTAGAGACGGATATCAAAAATCACTTGGCTTGTTGTATTGCATTAATTTGGGATTAGGAGTAAGATGCTTATTTAAGCTAGATGTGTCTTGTTCCCTTACCCCAATCTTAAAATGCTGTGTTATTGACAAGGAATTTCTTGCTGATCATTTATGAGTATACACTCTTTTTTTCAACAAATGTGCTTATGTGAGCTTTCCATTTTTAAGATGTCGGGACAGGATAGACAATCTGCAGTTGGTAGCACCCCTCCAGTGACACCTCCAATGACACCTGGATCATCTTCTCCTGAAGTACAAAGTCCTGCTTCTTCTCGAGGTTGAATACATTTTCATATTACATTTTATCTTACACGAGTATATCCAAGTAATTTGTTCTCATACATCATTTCTTTCATCTCTGTTTATGTTTTTATTTTTTTATTTTTTCCTTCCAGAATATGACCGGTTAGGAAACAGTAATAGAGAGTCAAGCAAAGGAAGTTATGAATATACTAGACGTGTATTTGGTTCGGTGTTAGGAGATGCTAGGCGATCACATTCTGGTGTTTCTTATAGGCCCTAGTGCTTTATTCAGTGTTATACTTTAGTACTAGATAAATAGCTTGAAGTAATGCGGGGAGGTCTGCTTGTGTTCATCATTTGTTATAATTGGAAAGAATGAAACATAGACTGTTTTGTAACAATATATGTACCATTCCCAGTGACTCTTCTCTCCAACTAGATTGATTTTAAAACTAGAAACTACGGACTTACTTGTTGAAAGAAAAAGGGCAAACCGGCAAAGCATAAACTACTATCGAATATAGTAATAATGGAACAAGATGCCACCAATGCATATATGGATTCTGATTCCGGTCTTATTGTCTTAACCATATTGAGAGAGAGTGGAAAAGTCCTCGCTTTTTTAACTATTTGGATTACTGGTTGGTATAATAATGGCCCTTCTTTTCCCTTGCTCAATTTTTTTGGCGCTTCTATGCCCAATCATTCGAGCACAGATACATAATGAAAATGAATTGTGCTTACTTCAAGAAATGTTTTGTGTTCTTTTGTTTGAACTTTTTCAGAAGTTGGAGGGTCTGATGTGAACGGAGGCTGATTTGTGCATGCCTATTTCATAGATCAAAGGCCTCTTTTTTCCAATTGAGCTGGATAAAAAGAGCTTGCAATTTTGTTCATTGTTTGAATATTTGATTCCATTTTCCTTGTAAAGGATAGGTCTTGCAACGTTGCTTTGGTAATAATGCTGTAAATAGATGTTAGTGTTCCATATGCACGTAACTACATATGTGCCAAAAGGTATATGCAAATAGTGGGGGTTATTGGATATGAGTTTCTTTCATTACAACAGATACAGGTACATGCGTTGTTGTTTTCTTAAAGAACCATCCCGAGCATAAACCTTGCTTGTTAGTCTGTGTTGCTGGATAATAGATGCACTAAAGAGCCACTTTTCTTTTTTGAATATAATTTTTCTGGCCAAAATATTTTATAATTTTTTGTTGAGTAAGGCTTAGATGCTATGGATAGCATAAGGCCTTTCGTACTACAGTCTCAAAAATCTATCATATAAATTTCAAATTCCGATCTAAGTAGCTCAATAAATTAGTTATATAATGAACTTGTATAATACAAATTTTTACTTAGTTTGGATTTTTTTGAACTATTTTTTATGATTTATGAAAGATGACAAAAAATAGCTTAAAAATAAAAGAAATTGCTAATGTTTTAGGTTATTTTTGCTGTCTTTTCTAAATCATAAAAATAGTTAAAAAATTTCTAAAAATAGTAAAAATTAGTATTCTATAAGTTTATTATATAACCAATTTACTGAGCTACTTGAATTAAAAATTTGAAATTTATACAACAGGTGTTTGAGACCATAGTACGGAAGGTCTTATGCTATCCATAGCACCTAAGTCTTACTCTTTTTCTTTAGTTGATTGAGAATGAGAGCACATCAAACTTGAGAATTCAAAGTGGTATAAACTAGACCAAAAATTGCAGCTGTTGTTGGGCTTTAAAAATCACGCTCACAAGTAAAAGTTGCACACAGGAAACAAAGTAAGGTTTTGACATTGACACCAACCATGAATGAAGCCCGCCTGAAGGAATTAAGTGATATGATGTGAAATAGCTTTAATCCTTGGTATATTATAGTTGGTGCATAGGGGTCAATGCAAGGATTTGAGTTACTGAGTACGAACTTACCGGTTGTCAAGACTATGAATTATATGAAATACAAAGATAGTATTCATGACAAAACAAGATTGAAAGTAATGGCATGAAATTTAAGAAATTAAACAAATTGCTTTGAGGAGAAGACAACTAAAAATAGTGTTAACACATGTATTATAGGAATAATATTAAGCTTAGGTGTTTTCTGCCGAAATTTTTTATTTATAGCATAATAAAAAAAATAAACCAAAACACTCCCGTTTTATGGGAATTCAAATTTTACCCAGGCTGCAGGGGCATTTGGCGGCTCCAAAAACTGGAGACCGCCCATTGGCCCTGCGGCCCCCTGTCTAGGGCCTCCAAATGCTCCTACGGCCCCATTTTTTTAAGTGATAAAATAATGGGCAATTAGCTTTTGAAGCATGCATTATTTATCATTCTTTTTGGTTGGTTGCTTGGGTATTGTGCAACATTTCTGCTCTTATACTAAAATTGTTTTTATATCAGTTTTTTGGGGCCGCAGGGGCATTTGGAGGCTCCTGAACTAGGGCTGCAGAGCCAATTGGCAGCCCTCAGTCTTTGAGGTAGCCAAATGCCCCTGCAGCTTGGTTAAAATTTAAATTCCCATCAAATGAGAGTATTTTGGTTTATTTTTTTTGTGAATATGGTAGAAACAAAAATTTCGGTGTTTTCTGATTTGAGAACTGAGAGAAACCTTAGCAGCATTGCCAGAAGTGTATTTGGCCTATCGGAAGAGTAATAAATCCCGCCGATACACCATAAAAAAATCTCATAAAAAATTCAATAATGCAATTAAAAAACAGAGTTTAATGGTTCTGGTGGTTGGTCGATATGGTTTTATCCGATTAACTTGGTCGTAGGCTAACATGACTTGAAAATACAAATTTTGATTTTGATTGATTAAGGAGGAGGTTTCAAATGCCTTCATTTTTTGTGTCTCTACCATGCCTTCATATTTAAAAACTTTAATAACTCAAAATTTAAAACTTTAAAGTCAAAATAAAACCGTTAGATGTGATCTATGTTATTTTCTCTATGTGCTCATAAAAAATTATCACATTTCAATTTTGATTTTAAGTGAATTAATAAGTTGAAAAATCAACGTCTAGAAATTATCCACATTAGTACGTTTCTTACAAACTCTTGATGACAACCAAAACAAAATTGAAATGTCATAATTTTTTATATGTGTATAGATAAAATGACGTAGATCATATCCAACGGTTTTATTTTGACTTCTAAATTTTAAATTTTGAGTTATTAAAGCTTTTAAAAATGGAGGCATGGTGGAGGCACAAAAAATAGAGACATTTGAACCCTCCTCTTGATTAAGTGCGGATTTGATTTTGATTAACATAACAAGTAAATTGTAGATATGGATTTTGTTAGAAAAAAAAGAACAAAATCAACCTGACGAAAGTATTTTTATAAAAAAAAATTATTTATATATAATAAATTAATAATATGTGATATTATTATAATATGCCATGTTATTTTGTTATTTTTATTTTTTATTTAGAATAAATTAGATATTTTATTTTCCCCTTAATTGTGTTAACATTATAATTGATAGTCATTAACTAAAATATTTATATCTGAGCACCCTTCACTTAACCGCAGTCCTGAATTTGTACCAAATATAAAGAAGAGATCGGTACCATGACTATGCTTTGGAAAAAAAAAAAAGGAAAGAAATTTTCTATGCTACATAAATGTGGCCATAGCTCAAATGATACATATAAAACTGGCAACAACTAATGCATCCATATTGTGAGAAATGGCGTGTATGGATATTTACTTGCACATACGGAATTATCAACATTTGGAATTTTGGGCATTATACCTAAAACCAATTCATACTTCTTAGATTAGCATTTTCTATTTTAACATTTATTACTTTCAAGCAGGAATTGTTATAACATAGAAAGATGTATGCAGCTCTTTCCTTCATTTTTTCGTTCCATTTTCTTTAAGCAAACGAAGGCAATCCAAGCATTGTTTGTTATATCAGATTGAAATCTCCTGACTGTAATCGGGTGCGGTCTGATGTTTTATCTATTCGGAGTCGTCTAATTTACATCAAGATTCGCCTAGTCAACTTTAAAATTTGTGAGAATTCAGTGCGTACGAATCTTAATGCGGATTGAATGACTCTAATTAAACATCAAGACCAAATGTGGTCCGAGGATGTATGGAAACCAAAGTGTTGTAAGAATAGAAAAGTATTTATTCGGTCGTACCAACCTTAATCTATTTTTCTTTACATTTTATATGATATTATAACTTCCAAGCATCAAATGAGTCTGAAATTATGTGCTTATTAATAATAGCAATAACATATGATGGGAACAAAACTGAAAGGGCGGTTGGTATTTGTCAGAATTTAATATTTCTGTCAAACAGCTGATGACAACGTTCCTAAGAGAAGTCAAGAGATCTATGTCAGCGGGCACCTTGCCCCTGACCTTAAAAAAAAAAAAGAGAAGTAAGAGACATTAACAATTAAGTAACCAGTATTATTTATTCGAGCAAGTACTATTTCCTTCTTTTTTTTAATAGTAAATTTAACCAGTTACAGAGGTACTTCTGAATTATTAATTCTAAAATTTACATTTCTTTCCATTGGGTAGAGCCGTAGAGATAGGTGTTCTTATTGTATGTAACATATTTCTCAAAGTTACTAAGAGCATCTTCATCTTTTAAATTATTAAAAAAAAGGATATTTTATGCCATGTTGGCATGTTAGCAACTTTGAAGATTATTTCAAATAACTTCTAAAACCATCTCCAATATTCCAATTGCATCTAATTTAATTTGTGAGATATGCATGTTGAATATTGTAATATTTTTAACATCTTTACGATTTAGTCTTTTGCAGTTTGAAATTAACAATTGAAAGCAATTGCAAATGATATGTGACATTTTTCGAAAGACCGTTGACTTAACAAGATTGTTAAATTAACAATTGTTTCGCATTCTTGCAATTGTCACATCAGCAATTTGGCAAATTGTATTGCGAGTGAGATGGAGACTCTAACACAACATACTTTGATGTTTGGATTACATTTTAATCTAATGAGATATACGCTTTAACATTGATGCCCAATACCTTTTGAAAATAATTAAATTAAAATAATCGATTTTTTCAATGAATATTATTTTACTCAACATCCTGTCAAAAAGTTGGTGGTGTTAATTAGTTCATAATAATAGTTGGAAGGATAATTACCGCAAATCGGATGTTAGTAGGGCTGTGCAAACGAACCGAACCGAATCGAACTCACCTCCAGTTTGAGTTTGGTTTGAATTAATTTCGAATGAACTCAATTTCGAACAAACTCAATTTTGAATTGAATTTTTTACGAACTCAATTTCGAACTTTTACAAACTTTGTTACGACTTACGAGTTATGACTTATAGCTGAGCCATAGTTTAAAATTACAACACTTCAATAAAAACTCAGGCATTCTGAATTCTAATTACACAGTACACCAAAGTTTATATCAAAGTTCATTACAAATACCCAAATTTATATCAAACACAAAAGTTTAGTACAATCAATCAAATTTCAGTACAATCACAAAATCTAAAGTTTTCCAAATAGCCAACATGAGCAACATCACCAAAGTTTTTAAATATCCAAAGTATTCAAAGTATAATTTAAATATCAATAGAAGTACAGAACAATCATCAAAGTCTTAGAATTATTACAAATTCAAATATTATCCTAAGTAAAACATTAAAGTTCATTATCAACGGAAATTAACGGTTCACGTTTGAGTTAATTTCGAACTAAGTTTGGTTTGCGAACCTATTTCGAACGAACTAGGTCCAGTTTGAGTTTGGTTTGAATTAATTTCGAACGAAATCAATTTCAAATCAAATTTTTTACGAATTTTTTCGAATCAAACTCGAATCGATTTACGAACTACGAATTTTTTGTGCAGCCCTAGATGTTAGCAAGGGCTTGATGGTTTATTGTTAAAAATAGCACAATCTTTAATTAAAAAACATTATTCATAGAAGGTCAAAGGGAGCTGACATGCATATAAATGAAACAGTTACATCAGGTTGCGGCCATGCAAGCACGAAAAATTTAGCTGCATTTTTATATGACCTTTTTTTTTTTTCGCTGGTTCCATCTTACCTATTTTTTTATTTGAGTACTTGAGAGCAAATTCTTATTGGCTAGCACAAAACATTTGTATTAGTAGCATTTTTTGATATATAAATTAGGATACCCGAATTCAAAATTATGCAAATGTTAGATTTACAGCTCTTCCAGTATTAATTTCTATGCTAACTACTTGATTTGGAATAGGATTAGGCAACCTGTAAAAATTTTGATTGTAAACAAATTTGTACTCAAAGGGGGTTTCTGACTTCAAAATGAACTTTGAAAAAAAAAAAAAATCTCCATCAAAACTTTTTCTCTCTCTTCCATTTATTTTCTTAGACATCACCATTCATAGAAGAAGTCAGCAAAAGACAGGGATGATCATTTATTTTATTTTTTTATATCTCATTATATTTTATATCATGCACACATGATTTATAAAAATATTTGAGTGACATTTTTGTTTATTATTTTGTAAGGAATGATCATTTGGGATATCATTTATGGGAGATCATTTATTTTATTATTTTTTATATCTCATAATATTTTATAGGAAAATATTTTGGCCCCCGAGCCATCATACCCGAACGCGTTCCCCAACTAGTTTAATAGAAAAATCTTCAAACTTTGTCTAACTTTCATTTCTAGAGATCATATTCAAACTTTTAAAGTTCTGTTTATAACCTTTACAATATTATTCACAAGCATTTAAACATCTATATGCAAACATTTAAATCATAAAACTGTAATTTTAACTCCTAGCTATTTTTGTTTTCAAGCTAAAAAAAGAAAAGATTTCTTTCACTCATTTTTTTTTATTTTTTCTCTAATCATTCTCGTTCATTTTCCCGATGATCTGTGATGAATTTTACAAATCTAAAAATACGAACGTTTTGTACTCGATTTTTCTCTTTCAAATGAGATCCATGAAGAAATACTTTTGAGTTATTTTCAAGTCATTTTTTTGTTGAAAGTAAATCCATGAGCACTTTAAATTTTCAAACTTTTAAACATCAGTCTACAGCCATTTAAATATCTGATGTCTACCATTTAAACTACTACGTTCAAGTGTTTAAACTTCTAATGTCAATCATATAGTATCACGCGTTTAAACTTCTGTCTACAACCGTTTAAAGTAGTTGTGTCAAATATTTAAAGTAGTTGTGTCAAACATTTTTTAAATAGTTTCCATGTCAAATGTAAAATATTGTAGACTGAGATTTAAAAACTTGATAATTTAAAGTGCTAATGGACTTTACTTTAAAAATAAAATAAAACAACGACTTGAAAAAAACTTAAAAATATTTCTTCATAGATCTCATTTGAAAGAGAAAATCGAGTAGAAAATATTTATATTTTTAGATTCGCAAAATTCATTACAGATCGTTTGGAAAATAAACGAGAATGATTCGAGAAAAAAAAGAGTGGGTAAAAGGAATCTTTCTTTTTTTGGCTTGAAGACATAAATAGTTAGGAATTAAAACTACTCAGATTTAAGATTTAAATACTTGCAGATATTTTTTTAAATACTTACGAGTAGTATTGTAAAATGTTATAAACAAAACCTCAAAAGTTTGAATATGAGTATTGGAAATGAAAATTAGATATTAAATACTTAGAAAACACGCTCATAAATTTATTTGGGAGGCAATTATCAGGCTCCTATGACATTTTGAATATCATGCACACATAATTTTCTATAAAATATTCCAACGACATTTTGTTTATTGTATTTTTAATAGCTCTTTCCGTAATCGCTTGCTTTTATGTAAAATCATAATAAAAAGTAAACATACAAATAAAACAAAATATATATTTTGCTTCCTCCATTTTTAAAAATAAACATACAATGAAACAAACAACGGGCAATTTTTCACGTACCAAATATGGTACCTATATCATCTATTAATATTTTATTTTTCATTAAAGGAATTATTTTGCTCGCTTGGATAAATTTTGCCGATTGCCCTCCAACTTCCTCGTGTGCAAATTTTATACATTTTTTATCAGTATGAACCCTATATAAATTTGAATTTTTGAAATGTTTATAATTATTTTAAAATTCCATATATTTGCAAAATTCCATTCTAACCCTGAAGATGAATTATATGCACATAACTATACTATGATTATTTTTTTTTTCCCGCTAGTGGTGCCAATTAAGATGATGTCCTTGAATTTTTTTGAATGAAGTTGACAAGTTACATAATTTTGGCTTTTTATAAATTTGATGGGGTCAGTTGATTTTAGTATTCTGTTAAACCTCCACAGGCTCCACCATTATAACCATTAACATCAAGTAAAATGATAAATTAGAGAGTTTCCTTTCAAAGCATATTCAAGTATTTTATTAATTATTTTTCTTATAACATTATGCCGATTCTAATGGCATAGTTTGTGTGCTTTCTTACTTCATGTAAAAGTAACGTCCAAACATTATTTGTTATTTTTTTTTTCTATTTTGGAGTTGTATTAAGAAAATATAATTCTGGTGTAAATCTATTTTTTATGGTAAATCCAACTCTTATATTAAAAAAGTATCATTCAATTAAAAATTAAAATTATATATGTGCTCTCAATTATTGAGATAGGATGTGTATCACATTTTAGTCAATTTATATTTAATTGGTTATTCATCATAAAGTCATTAAATTTACATCGTCAAAATTTAAAATTATTTTCAAGGGTGCCTCCGTATCCAGTCATGGGAAAACTCAAGAAATTACAACACGGAGGTGCTTAGAAGAGGCAAAAGGGTGTGGGCATCAGTGTTTATGTGTCTTATGGTCGGTGGGGAGGCAGAGAAATGAGAAAGTGTTCCGTGACAAGGTGCTCCCTCCAAGCCGGATTTTTTTTTAAAAACAGTAATTAAAATAATAAAAATTAAAGAAACGACATGATTGTGGAGTTTGTTATAAAAACAGCAAAAATCGAATAGGCTATTCGGTTAAGGGGTTTTTTTTTGCTTCACCGAATAGCCTTTTTCGGTTAAACCGAATTTTCACAAAAACAAACACGCGGAGTATGTAATCTTTCGTGTAACACCCCTAAACCGAATAGCCTATTCGGTTTAGGGTTTTTTTTTTTTTTTTTTTTTGACACCAAGAAGTGCAAAATAAAAAAATCTAAGACTGAAAATTTAATTTAAATTATTTGTTAGATTATTTATTTTGATTTGTAATTAACAAAAAAATGAAAAAAACACTAAATAGAAATTATGTTGAATTGCACTATATTACAATAAATTATGTTGAATTACACTAAATTACAATAACTCCGCTAATTATGCTGAAATACGGTAAATTACACTAAAATAGACCGATTCTATGCCATCTTTCATGAATCATAAAAAATAGTAAAAAAATTCCGAAAATAGTAAAAACTGGTATTCTGCAAGTTCATTATGTAATTAATTTACTGAGCTACTTGGATTGAATAATAGAAACGAAAATCTTAATCTGAAACTTCAACTCAAGTTTTGAGGCTCTTCTCTTTATTTTTTGGCGATTCTGAATTTCAGAATCTAGCATAGCTGGCACAGACGGATGCGCATTTTTGCAAGCTTTCCGAAAAGTGGTCATTTGCTGAAATCGGACACTCGAGCGTCGTTTTATGACCGTTTGAAGTTTCGCCGTCGTTTTTCGCCTTTTCAGAAAAGATATCGTCCCTATTCATATGTAATTTAGCGTAATTAACCGTATTTTAGCGTAATGTAATGTAATTTAGTGTAATTTAACTTAATATAGTGTAATTCAACATAATTTAACTTAATTAGTATAAATATGCTAATTATATATCAAAAGAAGTCAAATAATTTAAATAAAACATTCAAATTTTCAGTATTAGATTTCTTTATTTTCAGTCAAATAATCTTAGTCTCTAAAAAAAAAAAAAAAAAAGTAGACCGAATAGGCATTTCGGTTAAGCCCAAAAAAACACCAAACCGTATAGCCAATTCGGTTAAGCCTGTAAAATGGATCTTCTGTGGCCATGTTCCCACAATCCCTGTTAAAACCGACTGCTTAACCGAATTGCCTATTCGGTGAAGCAAAAAAAATCCTTCACCGAATAGGCTATTCGGTTTTTGCTGTTTTTATAACAAACTCCGCAATCATGTCGTTTCTTTAACTTTTATTATTTTAATTACTGTTTTTAAAAAAAATCCCTCCAAGCCTGCTGTCTGACAAGATCAGTGAAGACTGAAGGAGCCTTATGGCTAAAATACTGTGGCGGTACAACAATAAGAGTGAGAGTGGGTTAATGTTTTAATTGAGTTTAGTGGGTTACTGGGTCTTTTAGATGTAATACAGAACATGATGTATTAGGTGTATCATCCAGTCTACTTTTGGCATGACAGATAATAGCTGTATTTCACAAACTTAGTAGCCTCTACTAAGTTTTTCCAAAAAAAAAAAAAAAATTAATTATTTGATGGAAGGCTAAAGTCTTTCGAATCTCAAACTTGATACAAGTTCTACACAAATAATTGAGAAAGAATATATTTACACTTTTAGTTTTTAATTTTATTAATATTTTCTAAAATATGTACCATAAAATTAGATCTACCATAAAAGCTGAATGCAAGTTCGAATTATTTAAAAAAAATGCAAGTATAGTGGTATTAAAGTATTAATAAAGTAAATTATAAAGCAAGTCGGTTTTTTCTTAAACTCGGGTTAATCAGGTTATTCATTTGAAAAACCAGATAAAAGGGAAATATACGAAGGAATATGGAGGGACAAAATAATATGTTGTACTGTACGTGTAGCATAGCATTTCCAAAGCGGATAAATATTTTAACAGAGTAGTTTTAGCTTCATGCAGCGCATTAATATATAATCCAAACAGAAATGCTCTGTATGAAACCAAAACTACTCTGTTAAAATCTTTACCATTCCAACTTCCAAGGCATTTTCACTGGAAAAGAAAGAATAGCTTAACTAAAAAAGTATTCTTCCATTCGGCTCCCATTTTCTCAAGGTCAAGTCAAAATGCTCCGCTCCACGCCTAGTTACCGGAGAAAAGTATCTACAACCTAATGGAAACCAATACTAGGTATCAATTCTTGCTCCCGATCGCTTTCTAACTGCCATTTTCTTCAAAAAAATTCTCTTAATTTCGATTCCTTGACGACGAACCACTCATCTTTAGCTTCAATTGCCATTCAAAGCATCTATGCCGCTCCCCCTTTTCTCCCAATTTAGATTCTATCTTGCGCATACATCATCAAAGGCACGAACCTGCAACCCAAACTTTGCAATTTCCAATTATTCTTGGCTTTTGTTACCTGATTACTGAAATCTGAGCTTCCTGCTATATCAAAGCCCCAATACTAAAATTGAAGGATTGTTACCCAAACCCAATTGTGGGATCTTTGCTTTTCTTCTTCATGCCATATTAATTTTATGTCGGTGATTTCCTTTCTTCATCCAAAGCAATGAACGAAAACTCGGATGGGATCACCAACTGTCCAATTGAACCTAACAATCCATCCACCAGCCCTACTTTCTATTGTTGCTTTGCAAGAGGCCGCAAGATTTTGTATCAATACAACAGAAATGGGCCCGAGATAGAGTCTCTAGCAGCACTGTGTCTAGATCAGACACCCCCCTACCACAAATGGTTTTTCCACACAGTTGGTACAAGAACCTATGGTTATTTGATGTCTGATAACTGCACCTATTTTGCAATTGTTGAACCCACAATGGATAGCATTGTGTTGCATGATTTTTTAAATCGTGTGCGCCAAGTTTTTATCAGTGTGTCTAAGAGAAATTTGGAAAGTACACTGGCACCAGTCATAGCCCGATTTGTTGAGTCATTAGAGCAAATGCAGGGAAACCAAATTAGTATTGTCTATGGTGATGAATCATTTTATGAGCGAGAGGTGGCGGTGAGCGGCCACAGTAAGAGAAAGAAGAGAGAGAAGAAGGATAAGAAAAGTAAGAGAAATGAAACTGAAATGGAGGAAATTGCCATTGTCAGAGAAGGGGAGGGGAGAGAGAGAGGACTGAGGATGGATGTGCTGGGAAATGGAGAGGAGAGGGGAATAGATGGAATTGAGAGGAACAGAATGATGAGGCGACAGCTGTCAGGTAGGCGGGCCATGTGGTGGTCCCATGTCAAAATCGTGGCAGCAGTTGATGCGGTTATATGTTTCGTGCTGTTAGGTATTTGGTTGGTGGTTTGTGAAGGCTTCAAATGTGTTAGATAGTCTATTGGAGAAAAACATTGTCAAAATGAAAATATTTGGTTGCTTAGAGGAGAATGGTAAATTTGAACTTTTAGTTGGTTTGGGGTTTTTATCTTTTTTCCTTGGTATATTCAGTAGGAGTAAAATTGATTTTATTTTTTGTAGCTTTTGAATTTGTGAATTTATATGTCGAAATGGGGACATAATTGGATATATATAGAGTGGAAATTTGAGGCTAGCCATCTACTTTATCATGACAAGCGCAATGTTATTTGATTGAAATTGACATGGGCATGTCATGCAAGAAATGGGATGCAAGTAAACAGAGTTAGGGAAGATGATGTTTTTGGAAGCAAATTAAATTTATTCGAGAAATGTATATATCTTGGTGATATATGTGAGATATACAAAGAAAATTTCATTTATTTACTTTTGATTTCCTTGTAACTTTTCTGGATTGTCACAGACCATTAGTTCTTTTATTTCAGGTGGTTTTTGTGTGGTTATTGGAGTTTATTGATGTATATTAGATATTTGACTTTTTTTATTGGAAATATCTTCTATTTGTTCGGAATTTGTTTCGGGAGGGAAATTATATAGCTAATTTGACTGGTACCTTATCTATCAGGAATCAGAATCCTTCACGTATCTACTAGATACATGAGTTTGCATAGTTGACATAATGATCGATACTCTTTCATTCTTAAACTATAATTATTGAATTCTTTACATTATATTCTCACTTTATGTGGTAAAATGCCTCTTTGGTTTCTGAAGGTTTTGACAGATTTTATAAATAGAAGCCTCGATTTGACTGGTCGTGTTTTTATAGTAACAACTAAGACTGATGCATTGTATAAATCAGACCAACCAGCAGGCCATTCAGCATCTATATATACACAGGTGATGATAGTGTACATTTTCTTACATAATTTATAGTACTTTATTGTAAGGCCGACCTAGTTACATGCATTCAGCGAAGTGTTGGATTTAATTCATATCCTGTGTGTTTTTTATGGAAACTTACAAAGGAAATAAGTACAAGTTTAAGACTATAAAGTAAATAAATGCCCTAAAAGTAGTGTCAAATCCTGCAGGATGCTCATTCTAGGTTAAAATAACCTGACGGTGGGTACATCTCAAATGTGTCAAAACAGCTGTTATAATTTGCATGTATCATTGAAAATTGTGGAACAGCCCGATACATTGTCATTGACCTGGCTTAGAGAAAAAAAATGACTGATAAATTTCAAATCAATGAGCATACCTAAAAAATAGCAATTTCTTTTATTCCTGTTGAAAATAATAAAGCCAACGGCTAGTTTTTAGGAAATTGTAAATAAAATAAATTAGGAGACATAAGTTAATAGTTGTAATTAATAGGTAGTTGGTGGTTGTAACGGCTAGTTTTTGAAATCTTCTATAAATAGAAATACATGTAAAGCTCAAATTAAGATTGCAATAATAAGATTGTTTTCTTACATCCATTCTTTCTTATAAATTTATCATGGTATCAGAGCCCTGAGTGGTATCCGAAAAACCGAAAAGTGCGATAAAATTCAGCAAAAAGAAAATGGCTCAAGAAGAAGCAGCGAACTTCTCGAAGCTAACCAATAACTTGCTCAATGGCAGAAATTATGTGTCATGGGCAAGGGCAGCATCTAGGGCCCTGAGTGGTCGAGAAATGTTAGAATTCATTACGGGTGAAGAGAAGAAACCAGCAATTGCTAACACCCGACGAAACAGTAGCAACAAAAAAATGGAGAACTACAAATGATAGAATTGTTACCTCACTACTCAACTCCATGGAACCGACCGTATCCGAACTCTTCACGCTAGCCGAAACGGCACATGAACTATGGGAAGCAGTAAAGAGTATGTATGGTCAACAAAATAATTTTTCTCACATTTATCAACTTATGCAGGAGATCCAACAAGAAAAACAAGGGTCAAGAAGTCATACTGAGTACCTTAGCGCTCTTGAGAAAAAACGCAATGAACTTCAATCTTACCGGCCGCTTACAACAGATTTGGCCACACTTCAAAAACGGGCTGAGGAGGACGATATTTTTCAGTACCTCGCGGGTTTAAACCCGAGCTATGAAGCCGTAAGATCCCAAATCATGACCACGGTACCTCTTCCCTCTTATTCTCAAATTAAAAGTTTAATTCAACAAGAGGAAAGTAGAAGACTTATCATGAATGGTAAAATTGTAAGCCATGAGGGACACGAAACCCATGGTTTAGCCGTAAAAAATTTCAATTTTAATCAAAACCCTAGCTTTCAAAATCGCCCAAATCAATCAAAAAATGAAAAATGTAACCACTGTAAAAAGGATGGTCACACTCAAGATAAATGTTGGCATCTCTATCCCCATCTTAGACCAAAAAAATGGAAAGGAAATGACCAGAATCGGAATTGGGAAAAAAATGGTGAAAAAAACAGAAGTTATGTTGCTTCTGTTGAAGAGAAAGGGTCTAATGGGCTAGTGGGTTCGTCTGAAAATGGATTCGGACCCAATAACACCTTTCAACCAGTTACTGGGTATGGTTTAAGTGCTAATGGATCTGTCAGAGGCTGGGGCGGACCCGGTTTGGTAAATTACGGACCCAATAACAGTGGAGGCGGACCCTTTAACCAAAACACTAGTGGAGCATGGGTTCAAACTGGCGGACCCATTAACACTGGCGGACCCGATAACCATCAAATTTTCGCTGGCGGGTCATTCCCGAACGGGTCAGCAGCAAATTTCGGAAACGGGTCACTCAGACGGGTCAAGAAGCCTTCTAGGCGCTGGCGGGTCAGTTTCTGGCGGGTCAGGTGCTGGAGATCAAATGCAGCAGTATTTTCAGCAGTTCTGTGCGATGATGAACAATCAAAACACTCCCAGCACATGTGGTATTGCTTCTAACTCAGAAAATTTCTTTTTTAATCAAATTATTATAGATAGTGGTGCAACAGATCATATGTTCGGGAATAAACAACTACTGTCAAACCTCAACCTGACCAATGGTAATAATTTTGTGTTGGTTGCAAACGGAATGAAGGCAAAAATAAATGGCGTAGGAGAAATTAATCTATGTAATAAACAACTTAAAAACGTTTTATATTTAGAAACATTTCCCGTAAATTTAATTTCTGTAAATAAATTAACACAAGAATTAAATTGTAATGCAATATTTTCTTGTAAAAACGTTGTATTTCAGGACCGGAAAACCGGGGTCAAGATTGGTGAAGGATTTCTAGAAAATGGACATTATCTTTTGAACTCCAAATTAAATTTCTGTGCTTCCGCAAAAGTCGTTAATTCTGATATGTGGCATAAGAGACTTGGACATCCTTCCGACAAGATTTTAAGTAGTATTTTAGATTTTAAAAATTTTAATTGTACTAATTGTGAAATTTGCAAGTTAGCAAAACAAACAAAGCTTCCTTTTTCTCTTTCTACTAGCAAAAGTAAAGCTCCTTTTGATTTAGTACATTCCGATGTATGGGGACCGGCTCCAATAGAGTCATATAATGGATTCAAATATTTTCTTTTATTTATTGATGATTTTACAAAAGCAACTTGGTTATATTTACTTAAATCTAAAGATGAAGTATTTGATTGTTTTTATGAATTTTTATGTCTCATAGAAACACAATTTGATGCAAAATTAAAAATCTTTAGATCGGATAATGGAACCGAATTTATAAATAGAAAATTTTCAAGTCTCTTTAGAGAAAAAGGTATTATACATCAAACAACTTGTATAAATACTCCCGAACAAAATGGTGTATCGGAAAGAAAAAATAGACATTTATTAGAAATGACATTATCTTTATTATTTCAAAATAATGTTCCTAAAATTTATTGGTCGGATGCCGTACTTTGTGCCACTCATTTAATCAATAGATTACCTAGTGTTAATTTAGAAAACAAAAGTCCATTAGAAATTCTTTATCAACAAAAAATTACTTATGACCATATGAGAGTATTTGGTTGTACAAGTTTCGTACATATCAAAAGAAATGATAAGCTTGATTTTGTATCACAAAAAAACTATTTTCTTAGGATATTCATATTATAAAAAGGGCTATAAATGTTATGATCCAATTAATAAGAAATTATATTTTTCTAGAAACGTTTCTTTTTTTGAAAAAGAACCATATTTCAAAGAAAAAGAAATATTTCATCAACCATATTTAAATAATCAAAATGACAATATAGTTTTGCCTTACTTAGATGATTTGAGTCTTATTCCTAAAAATAATCATCAAGTTGAAAATAATCAAGAAAATGAAACTAATGATGACATAAATGAAAATGAAATAGAAGAAAGTCTACCGATTAGAAGAATATCATCTAGAGAACGACAACCATCAACTAGACTTAGAGATTATGTGACATATTCGGTGCAATATCCAATTGAAGATTTTGTTTCATATGACAACATCTCAACCGAGTACCATACATTTCTCACTAGTATTGAAAAAGTATTAGAACCAAAAAATTACCAAGAAGCAATTAAAAGTCCAATATGGTGTAAGGCTATGGATGAGGAATTAAAAGCCTTAGAGCAAAATGAAACTTGGAAAATTATTTCCCTACCAAAAAATAAAAAACCGGTTGGTTGTAAATGGGTGTATAAAACCAAATACAATAGTGATGGAACCATAGAAAGGTATAAAGCAAGACTTGTAGCTAAAGGATTTACCCAAACCTATGGCGTAGACTATAATGAAACCTTTGCACCGGTTGCAAAAATGAATACCGTAAGGATTTTATTTTCTATTGCCGTGAACAATGGTTGGGACCTCTACCAAATGGATGTTAAAAATGCATTCCTTCAAGGAACACTTGAAGAAGAGGTGTATATGACATTACCACCCGGTCATAAATTAGAAACAAATTCTAACTTGGCTTGTAGGCTTAATAAATCAATTTATGGATTGAAGCAATTTCCACGGGCATGGTATGGCAAGCTTAGCTCTCATTTAATTTCTTGCAATTTTAAAATTAGTAATGCCGATCATTCTTTATTTACAAAATGTGATGGTTTCAATACTACTCTTATTTTAGTATATGTAGATGACATCATAATTACCGGAAATAATTTTGAACAAATTCAAAACATTAAGAAACAACTCAAGGAAAAATTTGACATAAAAGATTTAGGATACCTTAAATATTTTTTAGGAATAGAGGTAGCCACTTCGGATAAAGGACTTTTTATTTGTCAAAGAAAATATACACTTGATTTGTTAAAAGAAACTGGTAAATTAGGATGTAAACTGGCCTCTACCCCAATTGACAACAAATGCAAATTAAATAGTGAAGATGGTGAACCCTTAAAAGACATAAATCAATTCCAAAGACTTGTAGGAAAATTGATATACCTGACTGTTACACGTCCGGATATTTCTTTTTCCGTAAGTCAAATTAGTAAATTCATGCACTCACCAAGAACACCACATTTAGAAGCTGTAAATAGAATCTTGAGATTTTTAAAAAATAATCCCGGCAAAGGTATTTGGATGAAAAATAATAATTCTAATGATATATGTGGCTATTCCGATGCAGATTGGGCCGGAAGCTTTGATAGAAAATCGACAACCGGTTTTTGCACATTTGTAGGCGGAAATCTAGTCACATGGAAAAGCAAGAAACAAAATGTTGTAGCACGATCAAGCGCTGAAGCCGAATATCGTGCCATGGCATCAACCGCAAGCGAATTAACTTGGATCAAACAACTCCTATTAGACATGGGATTTAGAACTCAAGCTCCAATGAAAATGTATTGCGACAACAATTCGGCACGACACATAGCTTCTAATCCCGTGTTTCATGAACACACAAAGCATATAGAAGTAGATTGTCACTTTGTTAGAGAAAAGGTTCAAGCAAAAGAAATTGAAACACCATACGTCAAAAGTGAAGATCAACTCGCGGATATCTTCACTAAAGGCTTGTATCCGGGTCCATTTGAAAAAATTACAAGCAAGCTAGGATTGTACGATATTTACATTCCTAGCTTGAGGGGGAGTGTTGAAAATAATAAAGCCAACGGCTAGTTTTTAGGAAATTGTAAATAAAATAAATTAGGAGACATAAGTTAATAGTTGTAATTAATAGGTAGTTGGTGGTTGTAACGGCTAGTTTTTGAAATCTTCTATAAATAGAAATACATGTAAAGCTCAAATTAAGATTGCAATAATAAGATTGTTTTCTTACATCCATTCTTTCTTATAAATTTATCAATTCCCTTGAGGTAATTTCTTAGTCTATATCAAGTTATCCATCAGATGTTCAGATCAACAATCACCAATGATGTGAATCTTTTAGGAAAAGAGGTTATGCAAAACAGTCAAAAATAGTGATGCCAGGTTTTATAGTCAACTCATTCTTGCTATAACTGATGCTGAGGTGGCACTGGAGCGAAATTGGTGTGACACTGTTATTGCTTAGTTTAAACCTAGCAATGTTTAATCAGCCACCCTCAGGCAATTTGGTCAGTGACAGAACTGGTACAACTAAGAACGCATCGGAACCGTTAAAATGCAGCTTGCTTAAGGCACGGATGAAGTCTTATTATTGGTGGGGGTTGGGTGTGTGTGTGTGGTTAATTGATGCTGCATTAGCCTCACGATAAGGTCAACGGATAGATAGGTTCATACTGTTAAAATGATGGCACGCATATGTTGTCAAGTATTAATCTTTTAGAAGTTTAACTTTACTTCTAAAATAAATAAAAAATGCCCATTATAACAGTAGCCTGAGGAAAAATTGTTTTTTTCTTTTTCTATATGCCGAACTAAAATGAGCAAGGGAAAACAGCATATTACAAAAAATGGAAACAAAAATAAAGAGACCCTACCCTTGTAATATCTCACAAATCCTTTCTCGGATCTGTAACAGTGATACGCCAATGCTGATCAGGATTTCCAATTTCCTCTGCTTTCTTTCGATCCAGCAAAAGCTCGATCTTTCTCCGCTCCGAGAGCCGACAATGCATCTTCATGCTCTCATCCAATTCATCGTAAATTTTCCACCACCTCTGATTCGCTGTGTCACTCTCAAATACATTCATATACTCTTTACCCCAGTTACAGTCATAATCTCTGTAACACAGCCATGGTTTCAATCCAATGTAGTGAATTGAATACAGCTCTGACGGTTCTGCCTTGAACAAATCCTCCTTGATCAACCTCTGTTCTTCGGTGATATTCTTGTCAAAGTACTTCAAATAGTTCATCCGTCTAGGAAACCGGTGCCACGATACAAAGTTCTCGTTCACGAAACCCTGGTCCCCACCATTGTAAGAGGTCAAATTGTCATGATTTTCTTAGGGTATTGAATGTGCAGTTGGAGGGCTCGATGACCATAACCCCGGTATTGAAAATGAATTTATTATTGTTAGCAGCAGACATCTGCGGTAGGCTAAATAAAACATCAAGATTACGCAAGACCAACACATCGCCATCGACAAAAACTATTTTGTCGTATTCAGTTAGTTGCCACAGTCTCAACTTGCTATAGTTTTACTCATTGTAGGACCCTGGTTTGCCTCGAGGATTGTGGATCCGGGTTATTTTTCGAAGGATCCAGCCCATGGCGGCAAGGGCTTTTAGCTTGTCCTCTGGAATTGACTCGTCATGGAGGAGGATGAGGTCGCAAGTGGAGCCTGAGCGGCGAATGCTATGAACCAAGGTTATGGCACCACAAACATAATTATCAGAGGAGTGAAGAACTGTGGCATAGGCCTCTCGTCGGCCTGGCACTGGTGATATAATCTTTTTGGAGGCCTCGAGTTCATTATCGATTCCTTCAAGTAGCGAATTCTTGTAGTTAAATGCTTGAGTAAAACAAAGGTGCTATGTAAAAAAAAATTAATTGTAAACTGTGTACTTGTGAGAATCTTTCTTCAAGCTTTTTAATTAGTAATTTCTACATGGAAAATATTCAATGAGGCAAAATAGAGTACTCAATTAAATAGTACATTATATTAACTGAAGTAGAAATTACTATTGAATCAGGGGTTCAACTTGTGAACTATTCATCAGAGAACAATAAAACAATGAATTTTCCAAGAGTATACCGATGGGTCCTTGAACTGATGCTTATAAGACTAATCATTATTTGATTGTACAATTATTATTATAAGTATTGATTTCTATAATAAATTATACTTGTTTGATCATAAGAGGAAAGTATAACATATACTTAAGTTGAATTATAAATAGCACATACCTTGACCCCATATAGGTAATGCAAAATTGCAAGAGCCCAAGGGCCATCTCAACTTATCCTCGAGTTTGTCGATGTTCGCCTCGTACATCCACCACTCATGTTCCCTTGCCAGCAAATCGTCACATCGAAAAATGTCCATCATGGGTATGCATTTGCTCAGAAATATCAATTTCACCACCCCATTTAAATTTCTCCTCGCTTTTCTACCGCTAGATTAGCAGAAACCATATGAACTTGAAATCGGAACATATCCCTGTTCCAGCCATCTTTTGGCTTCCTACATGGCAACCTGGCTATGACAACATCTACCTCATCATATCTCGTAAAATCTGGCATTGGCATTTCAGGGCACAACGGTTTCTTGCTGCTATCCTCATCATCCCACTGAGGGAACAAATCATCCCATACAATACTGCTAGAAACCCGTTCAAACCGTATAGTCATCAACTTACCTCTCGTGCCCCAGTCACTTAGGTCGTCCTCTTCCATGTTGACTAGACCAATTTTCGTATTGCCATTAATGAAATCAATGAAACTTGGGGCGATTTTATTTGTTCTGTTACTTTTGCTTGTTTCCAAATTTGGAAGGACTCCAGGCACCTACAATTTATTTATCCAAAAAAAAAAAATCATTGTTAGTAACTTTCAATGATCAAATATAATCTTGAATCTCTTAATATGTGAATTATTATATTGATTATTGAAAAATTATATTATGAGCTACCAATGTTAAATTTATATTTTTTTTATAAAAAAAAACATCACTTAAATGAAAAAAATTATTGTACATCGAAAACTACCACACCAAAAAAAAAAAAAAATACTTTCAACATAGAATTCTGATATGCTTTGGCATGAATATTAAAGCGGCCTCGTGCATTCCACCTCGGACTGGATTGACTCAGATTTTGATCGGACAGTCCGTGTCCAAACTCAAAATTTGAGTTACTTTAGAGGATCCGGACTCATATATGGATGCATACACAACACAAGGTTGTTGTATTGACTATTGAGGTTAATAGGGTATATATATTTCTTATAAAACAAAGACGAATGAAGTAGAACGTTAACCTTGCAATCACGAAAGGTGCACCGGACAAGCGAGGCTACATTGTCATTGCTATTGATATCGAATATCAATGATGGCCGAAGAAGGAGGAGAAGGCAGGAGACAAGTAACAAAGTCAAAAAGGCAATGTTGATCTTTAGGACTATGCCTTTAATGACAGTAGCTTTGTACATTTCAGATCAGAGAGATGCCTTGCCTGAGAAATTATCAACCAAACAGCAGCAATTGCAATTCTTGTAAGCACATGGCCAGGTACCAAGCTGGTCTTTTAGTTTTTATTAATTTATTCTTCTGGTGAAAAGCCATGCATGCTTCCCACGAAGCCTCCATGTCTCTTAATTTTTTTTGTTATTAGAGAGATTTTGTTGGATAGGTATCATTTATTATATATAACATAATTGGTAGTCGTATGGTATGGAGACCAAGTACAATTAAGCGTTTGCAATTATTTTATCATATCTGTTTTTCTGTATTACTTCTTTTATTATTTGATCAGTATCATTTATTATATAATAAAATTGTTGACCAAACCTAAATGCACGGAATTTTTTTTTTTTTGGGAAGTTCGAAAACCAAAAACTTGTAATTTTAACAATATGACCTCAAATAAGAAGAATCCATATAGCAGAATATTTTTGTTTAGGTCCGGGCCGTCCGATCAGAATGCGGATTCTTAATCGGACAGTTCAGATCTGAACAAAAATATGATGTTGATATGAATTTGAAAAAAGAATCCTGGGTTTAGAAAAATATCATTTAGGCTTGGTTTTAACTAGCTGCAGTTTTGAGGCCTAATAGAAGTACACATTTTTTTGGATTAGAGGGCCTATTGGGCTCAGTATCATCATATTCGAACTTTGAAAATACATAAAAGTAATAAAAAATTAAATGAAATTAAATGAAATAGAAAAAAGAAGAGGCCTTTTGAGCAGCTTCCGGAGTAATTAGTTAGGGGAAATGGCGGCTAGAGTTCTCTAGCAATTACCCAAGCTATCGTTTTCCTATAAATAGGTACCAAATCAAAAAGCATCACCATCTGTTCACAGCAAAGCTAAGCATCAAGCAACAACACAAACTTCCAAGCCTACTTGAGACTTCTTATACTAAAAAATGTCCATCATCAGTAAAAGTAAGATTTTTCTTTCTGATGAAAAGAACAAAATTATTAACAAGGGTCACTTGAGGGGCTAAGTAAAAATAATTAGTAAAATTATATCTTGTAGTGTTGCCTAAATTAAACCATAAAACAAAATCCTTAATAAAACAAAAGGTAATTCCTAATTTATCATAGGCGCTAAAGAAGAAAAAATAAAAATAAAAAGAATAAACAAAAGAGAATACATCAATTTAGATGACAAGCGATTTGCATAATGTGGCTGTATTTTTGCTGAACCTTACATGGTCGTTTGGAGACTCGAAGAATAATGTTAAATACCCAAAGTTGTGAAACAGTAAGAAAGTAAATTGGTTATATAACTCGAGTTCATCACTATTCATTCATATATATAGTGGAGTAATGATGTGATGAGTTGCATTAATACTCAAAAGACTGAAAGGATAAAATAGCCTATATCTGAATCATTTAATATTGTTATTGTTTAATTGAAGTCTAGCCATAATTAGACAAAAGAGCCTATATCTATACAGATATGGTGTCTCTTCTAATTTTCATAAAATAAACATCTGAAATTACAAAATGGATGCAACAGAGCAAATTAAAAGACATGGCAAATATGCTATATGCATGATAATACCAACTGGTTCAGACTAGAACTAGCATAAAACAACAAAAATTAAGACATGAAGACATAAAGAGACGAGCGTAGTGATTTGAATGCATCTCTGTTGTGTGCATCCATGCAAGATTTTAGGTGGGATAATAGAAATTTGGATGCTATGTACCAGCTCTGAGACACTGGTGTAACAGTACACAATACAAGGTTGTAACTCATAAATTTGAAGTTGGATATTAGATAGTAAATGTTGGAAAGTTGTGTCGAAATTAAGAAAAAGAATTCTAGAACAGTGAGCTTATTAGACTGCTAGCATTTCTGATTAGGCCTTTAGCCTGTTTCGAACCTTACTGATACCTACTGTTTCTAAACTATCCATCTTTTGGTGTCAGTATGTTTACTTTGCTAAATCCTTTTCAATTCCTATTTTGATGCCTCAAGCTTACAAAAGAATAATTGTAAATCACAGACAGTTCTTTTATATATTTATAATTTTATATGATTGAAGGGACTTTTGTGCATAGTTTCATATTTTCATCAGCTAAGAAGAGGCATTGTTATTATTTTGATTAAGTTCAAACTGTAGTTTATGCTACCATCCATGCATTGTTATTTTGTTATAATAGTTTCAGAATTTATTTCCCAAAGTCAATAATTACTATGACATTGATTATTATCAAACTTTTGCTATACAATATGTATATCTGGATGGATCAAAGTTTTATGTAAATTTATAAGATTAGTAGATACTACATAAAGTTTTGATGGATCGATAATGCTATCATAGAATTACATCAATTGAAGAATGATTGAGATGAGCATAAAAAAGTGTAAAACACATGACCGGGAGATTTAGATGACAACTGAAAATATTTCACAATTAAATTACATAAAAAGTAAATAAAATGCATTGCCGTGCTTTGTTCTCAATAAATTGAAATCTTTAAACAATTTCATGTTCATCACTGCATGAAAAATCAAACATACATATATTTAAAATGTATCAAATTTTGTATCAGATAATTAAAAAACTGTTGAGGCTTTACGGGCCACTAAATTAGTTCCAGTTCTTTTTGACAAAGAAAAAAAAAAGAACTGGAACTAATTTAGTGGCCCGTAAAGCCTCAACAGTTCCAGTTCTATTGTATATATTTTTTAAACTAGCTACAAGAATGGAATTGAAACTTGATAAATGAAGTTTTCGCGGAAAATTTTTCATTATCCACATTTTTAATCGGAAATAGACGGATCAGCCCAACTGGAGATGAGCCTAACTTTGGGCTCTAAAAATGACCAAAACATGGTCATGCTCTTTCTCTGTAGACCACTCTTTCGCTCTTGGGCCAATGGGGAATGTCATGTCAAATACTCAAATGTGCTTTACTTTTGGTAAACTGGATATCCTATTGGTCATTTAGAAACGGAGATGATGAAGTAGAAATGGTTTTTGAGGTGTCAGTGTCAGTCCCACCCCACGTTGTAAAGAACACAGCGATGCTTCTGCGGTCCCTTTCCTCTGTCTCCGGTCAAAAACTCCAGTTGGATCCAGCTGCCATATCTTGAAATAGTAATAAGTTCTCTTTTTTTTTCTTCATTTGATAATATTCCTGCTGTTGCTCCCAAGCTTTTTATGAATTCTCACCTGAACCTGGTTTTTATTCTGGTTATCATGAACAATGAATATAGTTAATGAGCCTAACTCAAAAATTCTTCCAATCAGTTTTTTTGTAATTATTTCAAATTTCAAATTGATATATTACTGATGTAAATACATGATAATTTATAATTTTTAGCTTTTTTAGTATAAGGTTGAGCAGTAAAGATAAAATAGAAATTTTTGAATCATTTGACATTATACTAAATAAATTAAAATGATCTACAAATTTTGCATTTAAAAACAACACTCGTCAAATAGATTTACTTGAATGATTTGATTTCGATATTTGCAGTCAATCAAATAAACTTTAGAATTAAACAGTAAGTACGTTTGCTGAAATCATAGTTGTTGATTAATTAATTAATGTTGTAAGGTATAACCGTATAAGTATAACCTGAATAAAATAAAGAAACGACAAAAGGTCATAGTCATAGAGTTGGGTTTGAACTTCAATTTGAAGAGTCAGTGATAAATTGAACAACTAAAGCACGACTAGTTGTCACTTGTGTTAATTAGATAAGAAAAAAAAATATTAGATAACAAATATTTTCTGAAAACGGCTGCTGCGCCGAGACAAAGAAGTTTAGTTTTCCGTTATGCAACTAACCTGTGTTACCTGTCATAGGTTGATTTTATTTTATTTTTTTTATAGAGAGACTGTAATGTGTTGATACGGAACAGCATCTTTTCTAGACAATTCCGTATCAGACCCTATAACATCCGTACATACGCCTCGAGATTTGCACTGGTGATAGTGCTCTCCAGGAAATTCACATCCCCTCGTGTTACCTGACTAACACACGGTCCAGCAGCATTCTTTTAACTTGGCACGAATCTCAAAGCAAAAATAAGTGTAGAAGTACATACTACAGGGACTATATTTTGATTGGCTAATATAAAAAATTAAAATCACACCTGTGATGCAGTCCATCGTAGAAAAAAAATAGTAGGATTCATGATGTACTACTTTTATTCTTTTAGATAGTAGATGCAAATAGACTTTTGTAATTTGAATATTTATTTGACTAAAGTGAAATTAAAATTGAGTTGTTATGCATTCTTATTTCTTTTTCTTTTTCTAATTTGACTAAAGTAAAGAAGCATAACATGTGATTTGTCATAGCAGATGTGATAATTGTGTATGTTACTCTCTTCCATAAATTGGTAAGAGAACTAATATTTCAAACCAAAGCGAAAAAAAAAATTGAAAACAAACCTTTTTATAATTTAAATTGGTAAGAGAATTGAATTTATTTTTTTAAATATATGTTACTCTCTTTTTTTTTACAAGTTTATTTTTCTATTTTTTTAATACAAAACAAATTTTTTCTGAAAAAAATACAAGGGTTGACAACCCGATTCCAATTTTAATTTTCAACACATTCTGTAGTGAAGTCCACAAATTAATATTAAACCAAGAGTGAGTCTATGGTACTATGCATAGCACTAATTGGTCCGTACTACGGATCAATATTTTTATTTTCAAAATCTTAACGGTTGATCCGAACCGTTCAACATGATATCCATATGAGAATATACTTGTGGGCTAAATTTTCTATTTTTTAGAAAAAATTTGCTATTTTTTTAAATAGATAGAAACTCATTGTTTTTGGATGGTCCAGAATTTTTAGTTCAAGTGATTTTCTACATATCTTAAAATATAGTAAAAAATTCAAAAAAATATAAAATTTAGTCTACAAGTACATATTCATGTGGAGATCACGTTGAACGGTTCGGATGAATCATTAAAATTTTCAAAATAAAAATATGACTCCGTAGCACGGACTACATAAGACCATAGACTCACTCTTAAACAAATTTGATTGAAGATTGTCGGATGCTGATTGGGTCCAGGTTGCACGCGGTCGTACTGAGCACGTGACTGGACGAGAGCAGCTTGTGGATCAAACCTAGAGCAATGGTCGGTGCCTTTGTTCCTTTTCGGGATAATAAAACTATAATAATGTACGAGTGCTGCTCCGCACCTACAAGTCTGCAACTTCCTTTGACAAAAATGCATCACTCTATCAGGTGTGGAATGAATAAAAAAAAAAAAGGGCTTTTCATACAAAAAGGAACGCCTAAGGGCTTTTCATCAAAAGAAAAAAAAAAAGGTGTGGAATGAATAATCCAAGAAACATAATAATATTGCACGGTATATATAACTGAATAACATTAAAAATTTATTTGCTAGGTTTCGACACTTTTATCACCATAGTTGACTTTTGTCATCCATTTAAATTTCAAACATGCCTGTGTTAGTCCAAAATCCTACATCCATTTGAAATTCAAATTAACCAACTCTTTTCTTGGTAATAAATGAACCAAATTTGCTTAAACATAATGACTTTCTCTGCTTTATGATAAGCAATCCAATGAATGTACGATTTTTACTAAAAAAAAAAAAGGCTAACACCAAAGGAATGACCAAGTTATTTTATATTCTTTAACTAATAAGAAAAAATAATTCTTAATAAAATAGTAAGTGTGCGTAATTCTTTTTTAAATCTGGGTTGAAAGAACTCTTATTGATATTTAAAGTTGAGAAACTTGACTCTCATATTTTATCTAAAAAAAGGAAGTTGCTAATATGTTATGCATAGCATAGATGGCCTCCGTGCTACGGCTCAATATTTGAGTTTTTAAAATTCTAACGGTCGATCCGAACCGTTCAACATGATCTCCATATGAATGTACTTGCAAACTAAATTTTATTTTTTTTAAAATTTTTTTACTATTTTTTTAGATAGGTAGAAAATCACTTGATCTGAAAATTATGTACCATTCAAATCAAGTGTTTTTCTACCTATCTAAAAAATTAGTAAAAAAGTTCTAAAAAATATAAAATTTGGTTTGCAAGTACATATTCATATGAAGATCATGTTGAACGGTTCGGATCGACCGTTAGAATTTTGAAAACTCAAATATTGAGCCGTAGCACAGAGGCCCTCTATGCTATGCATAACACCGTAGCCATCTCCCTAAAAAGAATATATTATTATTTATTTACGAGTGAGTCTATGGTACTTAATTGGCAATCCACACATAGGTCACTGCTATGGCTTCATATTATTGTTTCTAAAGTTCAAACTATATATCTAAACTTTACAACATGATATTCATTTAAAAATGTACTTTATACTTTTTTTTATTTTTTTACTATTTTTTTTTAGATAAGTAGAAAATCACCTAATCTAAAGACTTTAAAGTTTAAACCATTCGAAAATATTTTCAATAAAATTTGATCAGTAAGAACATTTTCATATGGTGACATATCAAGTCGTTCAAATCGACAAATTCACATGTTGAAAACAAAAATATAAATTTATGGCGAGAAGTGATATGTGCATTGCAAAGTATTATATATAACCTCGAATCTATTAAATATACTAATAATAATTCATTTGGTGCAAATCAAGTTAGATGCAAAATTGCAACAACAACAACAAAAAAAGCAAAACAAATACACGATAATCTACAGGAGGCTTTTTTGTTTGCCAAAATCAATTCCACCATTTATTGTGCAGTCAGGGATAAAACAATGGGACAAAAGCCCATGGGTTCTAAAACAAAGGTTGTCCGTGGGCCCCACCTACAGACCTTACAGCTGTATTTTTTAGATCTCCTCCTGTCTGGAAAGAGCACAGACTCAGACTGTGTTGAGTTCCCTCCACCTGTCTCAACTGTTGCAAATGTGCAACCTAAATTAAGTTGATTAATTACTCATGTCAAAATCGTTATAATAAATACCATACAAAAATTTTACCGAATATTTTTAGTAACTATCTTGATATTTTAAAAGTTTAGACTTACCACCGACCTTTCCAAAATTTCAATTCTACCTTCTACACAGACTGAATCTGCGCATAACCCCCCTGGGTTCCACACAGATTCAATTTACGTGGAACTAACCTTTTCCACTATTAACAATGCTTATTTTATTTTTACGAGATTTGGAAATTAGTGGGCTTCTGTTATTTTTTATGTAATGACAAACAGAATCTATCACATTCAAATTAAATATGGGCAAAAGACATACTATTTCGATTATTTTTTAAACTAAATAAATTTCGGAAAAATGTAGCATAGATAAGAACAAATAACCCTCTTAAGATTATAATGCAGAGATTGGATAACATCTTTTTTTTTTGGGTGTTTTGTTCTAACTGGAGAAGCCAAAATGTAATTTCCACGTGGCAGCTACTAATGGCCTCAATTAGAGGAAATAAACAAATTGGACACCAGTCTGTCCTCTAAATTAAATGGATACCTAAAGCAATGATTTTGGATAATTGCACTTAGCACGTGTGCCAGGCAGGTGTTCTAGCTATGATGTGTTGGAAATAGGAAACCAAATCATTATTCTAATTATATAGGATATTTCTTTGTTTAACAGAATAACAGCCGGTAGGCAGGATTTGTACCAACAATTGATTAATATCATGTCTTTTGGATTAAAAAAAAACAAATTTCTCCAACTAAAAAAATACAAAATTAGTGATAGAATCCGTCTTAAACCTACACAGTCAAGCTCTAATTGACTAATAAATTAGGCCTTGATCAATAATTTGTCTTCAGATTTGATAAAAAGCACCAACGAATTTTTTTTTTACCCACTTTCCTTCCCTGTTATAAATAGAGATTATATCTACTTTTTTTAATTACAATCGCTATTTTGCTACAGTAATCATATTTTAAATATTTTCTAAATATCTTAAATTACAATTTGGGCTCATGATAAGTCATGATGCCTCGTGTCAGGCTTATACTTACCTCGTAACAATAGGTACGGTGTATATAAATATCTCAAATACATTTTGGGCTCATGATACCTCGTGTCAGGCTTATACTTGCCTCGTAACAATAGGTATAGTATATACACTGAGCTTAGATAGCCTCAAACAGATCAATAAAAAGATGTCTAACATAATAATAAAAAAAATTACTCAAACCGATCAATAAAAAGATGTCATTAACTCATTATCTGTCTTTTTGGAAATCATCTTAATAGCTAGGTACCTTTTTGTACCCGGGGAATCTATATCAAACAAAGTCAATAAACCTCTGTAGAATAAAACCCAACTTTGCTGAAGAAAGTGTTGACAAAAGCAAATGACACTATGGAAAATTTGAGGAAATGTCCATACTCTGGATTTGATTTTTATTCCATTGGAAGGAATAGCATGATTGTAAGTCTACATAACTTTGTACAAGGGAAAGACTTCTTTCTTTGGTACAAAAGAAATTTTTTTTAAATGTATTGACAATTAATGGATTTCATTAACAAATCGACAATTGTCAAAAAAAAAAGTTGGTTTCGAACATTTGTTATGTATATTTATAATATGCAACGAAAAACAATGACATTTCGTATAAGTTTTATCTTTTACCAAGTGACTTAATAATTACAATCAATTTATTTATGTTCTTTAACATAACAATATATAACACTGAAATAGCGTGAATTTTAGTAAACCACCAATTTCTTAAGTTCACCAAACTCTTGTGTGATCTTAATTCTAATATTTATTGAAATAACTTTAAATTTTAAATTTAAATTATTAAAACTGATCTATTTCATGAGTGACGCATTTACATATTAAATTTCTAAATTTTTTAACTAATTTAATATGAAGTCAAGCGGTAAAAGCCGATAAAAATTAACGTATTAAAATTAACTTACGAACTCTTTTTTTCCGTTTGACTTTATAGTTAATTGATTTGAAATAATAAATTTGATATTTAAACAAATTATATCAATAAGTTTAAAGTTAAGCTCGACAATTATTTGATGAGCTTAAGAAAACTTTAGTTCTACTCTGAAATAGTTCTACTCAACAATATTATTTGATATATATGATCAGATAGTAAAATTATATATACCTCTTATTCAAATATTTTTTGAAGTATGACATTTTTTATATCTATTTGATATAATCTTCAATCTAAAATTCTTAAGATATTTATTTTGGCAACGGATGCACGATAGGTTTGTTTTCTAATTGGATGGTCCAGGTCTACATCTTTTCTTACTTCTTATTACAATATGCAAATCGGTCTGGTAAATATATGATATATAGTTATTTGCTCTGAACTAACATAAATATATATACTTCATCTCTATCTAAAATTATGCAGTAAAACTGCAGAAGACCCTAATATGAATATATAAACAGAGTTTTCTTAAGTTCACCAATCTTTTTTGTGAATTCAACTCTAAAATCTATCGAATTGACTTCAAACGACAAAATCCGAACTGTTAAAACCGATCTACCTTACGAGTGAAGTGTCTACATGCGAAAATTTTAAAATTAAATTAATTTTATATAGAGTCAAGTGGTAAAAATATTCAAAAAATAAATGTATTAAAATTAATTTATGAATCTTATAATTAGACTGCTTGACTTTTTACTAA
Source organism: Carex parvula (assembly GCA_025461045.1). NCBI lineage: Eukaryota > Viridiplantae > Streptophyta > Magnoliopsida > Poales > Cyperaceae > Carex > Carex parvula. Next base: position 376,521 of record JAJGRW010000093.1, on the reverse strand, counting down.
ATTAATTTAAAATTTTAAAATTTTCGCACGTAGACACATCTCTTGTAAAGCAAAAAAATTACAAAGAGTTAGTTACACGGTATGAACTGGTTGCCTAAATTAATTAATATCTTTTCTATCATCAAAAGCGAAAGGACCCTGTATCAGCCGACATTTTTATTAATATCCAAAGTTTAATACAAATTATTATTTATGTCCAGAATCCAGTCCTAATATCGAAATATACCCAAGTCGGTTAGAAAATGGCCGGCTTACTCGTTTTTTTTTTTAAGAGACATTATGAAGAGCAAAATAATGAAATCTAACACTGAAAATTTGAATTTTTTTGTTTAAATTATTTGTTAGATTACTCTTTTGATATATAATTAGTATATTTATAAATACGCTAAATTACTTGAAATTATGTTGAATTACACTATATTAAGTTAAATTACACTAAATTACATTACATTACGCTAAAATACGGTAAATTACATATTAATAGAGACGATATCTTCACTGAAAAGGTGAAAACCGATGACGAAACTTCAAACGGTCATAAAACGGCTCTCGAGTGTCCGATTTCAGCAAATAACCACTTTTTGGAAAGCTTGTGAAAATGCGCATGCGTCCGTGCTAGCAATGTTGGATTCCAAAATTCAGAATCGCCAAAAAACAAAGAGAAGAGCCTCAAAACTTGAGTTGAAGTTTCCGATTAAGATTTTTATTTCTATTATTCAATCCAAGTAGCTCAGTAAATTAGTTACATAATGAACTTGTAGAATATCAGTTTTTACTATTTTCGGAATTTTTTACTATTTTTTATGATTCATGAAAGATGGCACATAATCGGTCTATTTTAGCGTATTTTACCGTATTTCAGCATAATTAGCGAAATTATTGTAATTTAACGTAATTTAGTGTAATTCAACATAATTTCAAGTAATCTAGTGTATTTTAGTATAAATATGTTAATTATAAATCAAAAGAAGTAATCTAACAAATAATTTAAACACAAAATTCAAATTTTCAGGGTTAGATTTCATTATTTTGTTCTTCATGGTTCTCTAAAATAAAAAACAGTAAGCCGGTCAGAAAATGGCCGGCTTAGGGGGGGTCGGCCAGAAAACGAGTAAGCCGGTCATTTTCTGGCTGGCTTGGGTATTTTTCGTAGATCAGAATCTGAGCATAAATAATAATTTGTATTAAACTTGGGATATTAATAAAAATGTCGGCTGTATCAGTTCGGTCGATTATTGCGGCTTTCTAAGTGTTTTAAATGTTTGGTGTAACAATAATTAGCCTACGGCTGCTAGCATCTCCTCCAAGACCATAGCTTCATTGACAAAATAATATCTGGTGATCTGATGATCAGGACATTTTTCCTAGAAATTACAAATTACAAATTTAATATTCGTATATCGAAAATAAATTGGTTATTTTAACTCTCGAATCATTCTAAAAAGAGTGATGCAATGGTACTATGCATTAGGTTGGTCCGTAGATAATGTTTTCGTTTTCAAAGCCCAAATAATTAATCTGAAATTATAAAATGTAATGTGATCTTTATATAAAAATGTAATTGCATTTCAAATTTTTTATATTTTTTAGAAATTTTTTACTACTTTTTTAAAAGATAGAAAATCACCATTTTTGAAAGGAGAATTTCATGTTTATCCCTAAAAAACTTTTAGGGTTTAGGGTTTAGAATTTACTACTTTTATGAAAATGTAATTGCAGATCAAATTTATATTTTTTAGAAATTTTTTTACCACTTTTTTAAAAGGTAGAAAATCACCATTTTTGACATATTACACAAGCATACTTCTCATGCAAGGCAAATCTTAGCGTAAGTCAAAGGGTGCTCAGCCACCCCTATAGTATTAAATTTTTTTAATTATGTATATTGAATTTTAATTAGATTTTTTTCTAAAAGTTTTTATATAGTTCAGCTCCTTATAAAATATCACGTGTTATTGCAGTTCAGTGGTTAAAACTTCTTATTGTGACTGATGGAGACTTGAGTTCAAATTTCAACCACCATATTGTATATTTTTACATTTCATTTTCAGCTTCCCTATCTAAATTTTTTTAGTTCCGCCCTGACATTCATATTCATTGTGTAACGTCTTTCAAAAGAAGGATCTACAATCCAGAAATTTAGATTCAATATTGCTTAACTATTTATGAGCAATCAAGAACCTCAGCTGTTGTTACTGTTATACCCATTTGTGCCATGGCATTGAATACGACCTCAAGCCTGACAAGTTTGCTTGCTTAATTACCAAAGAGCATATAATTTGTGATGTTATGAAAACATAAAAATACAGGGAATAATTTAGGGTCCGAATCCCCTAAAGTAATCTAATCTTTGGGTTTTGGATCGAGACCGTCCGATTCGAATTCGTTGTCGAGATGTGTGCGCTCATTTCAGGGATGGATTTTTGCGGATTCGAATCGGACGGTCTCGATCCAAAACAGAAAAATTGAGTTACTTCACCGGATCCGAATTCAATAATTTGTAGACTGAAGTAAATTTGTGGACATCTTATTATCAAGGCTGTTTTAACCCCTCAACCTCAAGGCCTCAACTGAAGTAAATTGAACAGATTATGCAAACGGTACCACTCATAGTATCTAACTTTAATGGGCCCCGCATAGTCCTCATTTTCTTTTCCCCCTTTTTAAGGTTTGTGATGTCTACTGTTGGTAAAAAAAAGTACAAGCAATTCATGAACGGACATCACCGTAAAGGAGTATATATAGAAAAAGAGAGAAGAGAAGGAGAAATAATTAATTAATTAGGAAGATAGGAGTCAGTGTTTTTTTACCATTTGAAAAGAAGGTGACAGTTGTCATTTTTCATTTATAATTGACATCAATCATTAATTCGTAATTTAAACTCATCAATTGAAGAATGAACATATAAATAAAGGAGTGAGGCTACGGTACTATGCATAGCTCGGATTGGTCCGTGCTACGGCTCAATATTTGAGTTTTCAAAATCTTAATGGTCGATCCAAACTATTCAACATGATTATAAAATGAATATGTACTTGCAAACTAAATTTTACATTTATTTTATTTTTGTACTATTTTTTTAGATAGGTAGAAAATCATTGTTTTTGGATGATCCAAAATTTTCAGATTTAGTGATTTTTTACCTATCTAAAAAATAGTAAAAAAATTAAAAAAATGTAAAATTTTATTTGCAAGTACATATTCATTTTATAATTATGTTGAACGGTTTGGAACGACCGTTAGGATTTTGAAAACTCAAATATTGAGCCGTAGCACAGACCAAACCGTGCTATGCATAGTACCGTAGCCTCACTCTAAATAAAGTATTAGTGTTTGGATTGGTAAATATCAAGTTATTGAAATTTAATAGAGAAAGAGTGAGGCTATGGTATACGTATATTACATAGCGGCCCGTGCTATGGATATTTCCGTTTCTAATGATCTTCTTATAAAAATATACTTGAAAATTAAATTTTTTATTTTTTTTTAGTTTTTTACTATTTTCTGAAAAAGATCAAAATGTCACTTATTTTAAAAATTATAGACCGTCCAATAGCAATGATTTTGTACCTATTTAGAAAAATAGCAAAAAAGTCTAAAAAAAAATGTAAAATATGTTCTGCAAGTGCATTTTCATACGGAGTTCATATTAAACGTTTGAATTGACTGTTTGAACTTTGTAAATAGATATATGCATCGATGAATCTTTAATAAGCATATTACCATAACCTCACTCGTGAAGAAATGTACAAAATAAAAAGTTTCAATGGGTATATAACTAATTTGCTCTAAAGGAAAAATGCATGGTGATTGAGATGTCACCGGAGCAGAAAAAACAAACACGGAAACACCCATCATGAGTTTAGCTTAACAACCAAGTGATCGTGTCCAAAGAGAAAAATATAACCAAGTGAGCGCAAGGAGATATTTGGTGAAATTAGAAAATCCAATGACATATGCTATGGGAACCCGGTTTGTCATCCTTTTGGACGCTACACTGGTCTTTCCGTGATTTCATCAGCAGATAATAGAAAAATAACACTGTGTACTAGGAGTTATGCTAATTATAATTCTATAATAATATTTTAATCATAATTATTATATACATTGTTTTAAAATATATAGCAACCCAAAATCAGATTCCCTACTTTTATATTGTCAAAGCTATATGAAAATCCAAAAAATATACAAAACCCTATACATTAATTAACTCTACAAAACTAGTAATATATACATTACATACAGAGTATTAGCATTAACTATTACAAACCAAACCAATTGTTCAAATACAAAATATAAATTTCATCCGATAGACCTTCATCAGTCTCCACATCTATTTTATTGGCAATCTAAAACTAGATCATGAGATACAGATGCTCAACTTAGAAGCCACCCTTGATCCGTGAAGAAATAAGCTCGATACATCAATAAAAAAGATTATTTATTGTCATCCCATCACACCTAAAAAATCCACTTATCCCCCCTATAAAACTAAAATGAAGAAAACAAATAAAGTTAAAAATATACTCTTTATTATATTTTGACAATTTGATACAAGAATGCCAAAAATAATTACCTAATTAAAGTGTATGCTTGTGCTAGTTTCATGCAGTTATAATTTCTATGATTATTTGTTTGTGCCTTGAATGTGTAATAGCTCTACCATTTAAATTCTAGAAGTCAATCAAAGCATATGATAGTCAACTATATAATTTATCTTTATTGAAATTTCAACCTCATTTTTACTATCCACGTATCATGATATATTTATCAATGGGGCCATGGGGGTGGTGCAAATTGGTGTTGTCTTAAAACTCTCATTTAGACTTTGTTTCCTATGTGAAATACTTTTCCATTATGTACACATCTTCTGAGTGCCTAGTGGGCAGTGGCTACCAATCATCTCTTCCATCGATCCCATCTCCCATGCTTTAGAGATTGTGATATATAGCTCCAAAATCCAATTACACGGTAACCGTAAAACCTAGCGGGGGTTGTAAAATATGCTGATTGAAACCCTGTCGGCATATTAATTACTCTGTCCACTTTAAAATACCCACTAAGTTTAGTTATTTAGAATCAAATCCTCTAAATTACAATAAACACATTTCCTTGAACTAAAATAAATGTTCATACATTTAAGTTAAAATTATTATGGGCAACTGTTTGGAATTTTCAATCTTTCTGGAGTGCAAACTGGAAAACATTCTTATTTAAATCAAAATAAAAACTTACTTTCTTTTTTAGATAAAATTATTAAACTAATTTCTCATGGAAAACATTTGACGCATGTATGGACGCAGAATAATCGGAGACATAGTCAGGATTTTTATCAGGAATGGATAAAAAAAATTATTGGTATAATTAGAGAGTTGCGGCCTGTCGTGAATTAACTAATTCAGACTGTGAGTTGTTCAGAGGTAGGCAATTTTTTTTTCATGAGTAAGCAGTTGTTTACTCCTGGATCAATGTGGCTCCGCCACTTAGTATAACTATAATATTTCTTATTATTAGAATAAAATTAAGTTAACAAATTAATTGTCAGTTGTTCTGGGATAGTAATCTGATCACTTGAACTAATTAAGAGTTTTTATGTTGACCTAGCAACGCATAAAGAAACAGGTGCGTCGTGACCCTTCGATCAAAATCAGACGGATAGCAGTGACACTTCAGATACTCTTAGTCAATTTGGGGGAGGCTTTGCAATTGCCAATGCCAGCGCTACATCAATTCGGCAAATGCTTAGAACTTACTCAAATCTTAACGGGGTAAGTCGGTAACGTGACAACCAATTTTCAATCCTAAATTAGATAATTGGATGCATGCACATTATCGTACTCTGTCAAATTGCTAAATCAAAGCTCATATTTCTAATTTCATACAAGCTAATTAGAAGGGCTGAATTGGGAACTAGTAGGGACAGGTACTATATATTATCTTTGGTTTTAGTTCAGATAAGTGCAATGTTGTTAATCAACGTGAGTCGTTACATGAAACAACAACAAACTAGATATGTTATATACATATATATAGAGACGGAACTAGAAATTAAAATTGAAATAAGTTTTTTTGACAAATAAATGTAGATGTTTAGCTTCCGAATAACGCTAAATAAATTATACAATATAATTTTATTTTATATGGAATGTTAAAAGTGCTAATACTTATAATTTTTTTAAAATATAAATACGAAAGGGTTAATTTTTAATTCATAAGGATATCTAAGCATTATTAGAGAAAATTAAGGGCTGGTCTAGGAATTTTTATGGGCAAAAGAAAAGAGAAAGAACTCAATTACAGGCCATTTTACATGACTTAGAGATTATTAGAGAAACCAGAGAGTTTACTCCAGTAGAAGCTCAAAATTGGATAGATAGTAAAAATAGATTAGAGTATATCTATCAAAAAGAGGAAATTCATTGGAAGACTAGGTCTAAACAACAATGGCTGGAACAAGGGGATTCCAATACTAGATTTTTTCATACAATAGCTACCCATAGATCTAGAAAAAATATGATTCATGCTCTTGAAATAAATGGTACAGTGACCAATAATATGAATGCAATTAAAGAACATGCTTTAGGGTATTATAAAAACTTACTAGGCACCACAGGAATTAAATTTGGGCATCTAGATACAACTTTCTGGGGCCCCAATGATATACTTCTAGACTTTGAAAAATGGGAATTAGAAAGACCATTCACAGAACTTGAACTCAAACAAGCAGTTTTCTCTTCAGACCCAAATGGGGCACCAGGCCCTGATGGATTTAGTTTTAAGTTCTATCAATTCTTCTGGGATTTGGTTAAATCTGACTTGATGCTCCTTCTACATTATTTTTATGAACATAAATTGGACTTACATAAACTCAATAAATCTTGCATTTGTCTTATTCCAAAAGAGAAAGGGGCTACTCTCATCAAGAAATTTAGGCCAATTAGTTTAGTGAACTGTAGTTTTAAGATCCTTTCTAAATTACTCACCATTAGGATGGAACAAGTTATGCCAAGGCTAATTGACCAAAGTCAATCAGCCTTCCTAAAAAATAGGTATATATTAGACAACATGATTCTTAGTCAGGAAATTTTGCATTCTTGTCAAGTTAGTAAACAACCAGGAGTAGTCATCAAAATAGATTTTGAAAAAACTTATGATAAGATTCATTGGGACTATCTCTTAAAAGTATTTACTAGTAGAAATTTTGGTACAAGATGGATCCAATGGATTACACTATGGTTAACTAGCTCCCAATCTTGTCTCACCATAAATGGAGGAGTCCGGCTAGTATAACACTAGTGTCATTTCAAATTAAATAACACCACATCTTAAATCATTGGATCTGCTTTAATATTCGTGCACAAGACTTTAATATTCGTGCACTAGTGTCTTGCACGAATATTAAAACAGATCAAATGGTTTAAGATGTGGTGTTATTTAATTTGAAATGACACTAGTGTTATACTAGCCGGACTCTAAATGGAGATCTCACATAATATTTTTATTGTAAAAGAGGTGTTAGACAGGGGGACCCCCTGTCCCCCTTCTTATACATATTAGCAGCAGACACATTAAGTAGGATATTTAATAAGGGTAGATATGCACATGTGATTCAAGGTTTAGGACCTGCATGTATAGATCATTTAGCTGTAACAAACTGCTATTACGCAGATGATACAATCCTTTTCTTAGCAGCCAATGAAACCAATGTAGAAAATGCATGGTGGCCCATGTTTGCTTTTGAATCTTTGTCTGGAATTAAAATAAACTATGAAAAAACTGAACTGTATACTATAAATAATCCAGAAAATAGCAATCTCCATCAGGTCTTTAGATGTCAGCAAGGGGAATTCCCTATAAAATACCTAGGTCTTCCATTACATAAACATAAACTGTCAGTTGCAGATTGGAATTTTTTACTATATAAGATAGAACATAGATTACCAAGTTGGCAAGGGCAGCTATTATCAATAGGTGGTAGGGTTACACTACTAAACTCAGTTTTAACTTCTATTCCTTTATATGCTTTGTCAGTTTTTCGAATTCCTGTTACTGTCCTTAAAGCAATAGACAAATTAGACGTAGATTCTTATGGCAGGGGTCTGAAAAGAAATTTAAATATGCCTTGATGAATTGGGAGACCATTTGTATAGCCAAACAGTTTGGAGGGCTAGGGGTTCTAGATTTAAATGAAATGAATATATCTTTATTGTTAAAATGGTGGTGGAAATATAAAAATGAGGATTATCATGGAAAACTATGGTTCAATTTAAGTATGACACTTCTCCTTCCACTCCTTTTTCTCCTTTCTGGGCTAATATTGCCAAATTAGAACATATAGGGGACTTTAGTGTAAGCTATCAACCAGGGAGACAGTCCCAAGTAAAGTTCTGGACTGATATTTGGTATCTCAATTGTTCTCTAGCTACAAGATATCATTTTGTCTTTCAACTGTGTAGAAATAAAACTGTTGTATTAGAAGAGGTTATCAATACTCAGGGGGCTAACATTATATTCAATACCACACTCACTAGGGCCAATTACCTTGACTGGTTAGAAATTTTACAAATTATTAGTGTTACCTCATTTACTCAGGACAGTGATACAGTGACTTCGCGTTGGGAACCTTCAGGGAAGTTTTCTACTACCTCTCTATACAAATTTCTTAACTTTAGAGGAATTGTTCCAGTTTTACCCCTTCTCTGGTGGTCATTACCAATACCCCCCAAAATCTGTATTTTTATGTGGTTATCTCATCATAATAAAATCCTAACTAAAAGCAATCTAGCTACCAAAGGGTGGGATGGGGACCAGAACTGCTTACTGTGCTCTGACACTGAAACTGTGACCCATCTATTCCTTAAGTGTCCTCTGTTGCAACAGATTTGGTTCTGGTTAGGCCAAAGTCAAGATTTCATGCAATCTTGGGATACTTTTACAGATGTCATCAATTTTGCTTATACACTTTCAGCTGTGCAAAGAACAGGTTTTCTGATTGTGGTTAGTGCATTGTGCTGGACTATTTGGAAACATAGAAATGACCTATGTTTTAATAATACAATGCCTAAAACAGCTAGACAGTTGATATTACTGATCAAATCGATGGTTCTTTTTTGGATAGGTAATCTCCCTTCTACTACCCAAGATGCAGCTGTGGCATGGCTACCCGTTTTGGAAGATGCAATTCCGATAGCAAGCTATATGCCTCTCGAGATGGTGGTGTACCAAGCACCTGATGTGTCTCTGCCTCAGGAATGAAGATGGGACAACATTTATCTTTAGTTTTTGCAAACAAAAAACTTTGTGGGCTAGTTAAATCTAATCTACCTTACTTTTGGTGTCTGGACAGTTCTTGTATTTGGTTAATATGCTTGCGGTCATGTTATGCAGCTGGTATCAGTCTAGCAAATATAGCTAGTTTGAACTAAATTTTGTAATTATCTGTTTCAGCAATGAAATGGACTCTTATGCCTCTTTTAAAAAAAAATAAATAAATAAGGATATCTAAGCCACTTCTGATTATTTTTTACATTGGTTCATGTATACAAAAGATATCTCGACAAATTATGCAATAAAAAAAGTTACCATACTGACGATGAAAGCATGCTATATATATATACAACATGAAATGAAAGGATCAACGGAGACAATTTATGAAATTATAGGAAAAAAAGGAAAAAAAGGAAAATCAGGAATTTAAACTACTGAGGTTTACTTACAATTTAACACGAGCAAACTTACATATACTAATAATAGTATAATTCTTCATTATTCACAATTTTTTAGTGTTTATCTAAAAAATAACATCAAGACAAAAGGGGACAGAACAGAAAAAAGGCATTACGTTACTGTTATATAGACGACCATAGGTACACAGCTTATAGATTCTGATAAGCACACAAAAACATGAAAATATTAGTTACTCCTCTCTCAGAAAAAACCTTGTACTTTTTTTTAATCCATTCATAATTCCCGTACGTTCTTCCTTAATTCCCGTAGATACTTTCCCGTTCCGTTTTTGCCACTGTACGACAGAGACGGGCCAACTTCATGTCCGTCGGGAGGGGATCGGGAGGTGCATTTTGTAAAGAGCCGAGGGGTATTTGCGTCATTTTGGTAATGGGAGAAGGTGAGTGCCCAACTGTACAAATATTATTATAGTAGCCAGTTGGACCAAGGACAAAGGATGATGCATCATACCAAACAGTGAAGCAGCGAAATATAATAGTAACGATGTGTTATTTTCATATGTGCCCCTGAAACTTCTGGAAATCTTTTATTATGTTCTTTGTATAGAAATTTGGCTAACAGTAACATATTTAGTCATGTCATGTAAATCAGCAAAAGTTTTATGAATAAAACCAGTAATGACTATGTATAATTTGAGCCTACAAACAAAGCAAGCTCTGGTAATTAAGCTAATTCTAGACTAAGTTGATTTTTTTTTTTTGTATAAGTTGGAGTCAAATTCAAGCTTGAAATTAATCAGGCTAACAAGTCCATATTAATATGAACTTAAGTTGACATTGAACTTCACACAAACTCAATTATTCATTTTGCTTATATTTATTTCATGTTATTTATTTGAAAAAAGTAAATTCTAAAATAAGTAAATAACTAATAATCATTTTATTCTAAATGAAAAATATTTAACTACAAATATTTTATTGATAATGTAATAAAATTTTGAATTTTTACATTTATATCTAAAAAAAGAATAATCCTGGATTATATTAATTTTGACGATATATATAAATTAAATAATTAACTAGCTTTGTTCAAGTCAAACTCAAATGATCAAGTTAGTCTAAATTATTTTGTACTCGAACTAGTTAAAAATCTAATAGAATAACTTGAACAGACTACGAATTATGACCTCTAGTTATGCACTAAACTCACATCCCTAACATAATTTGAGCTTTCTTTAAATATCCCACAATCTAAACTGAAAGAAGTAAATGAAAAGTTCTCTTAATGCATCTGCCAAGCTTCTGAAAAAAAATAAATGTTCTCTTAAGAAAATTAATTGTTGCTCTATGTGTGAAATGTAAATGCGCAAGTTTGGAAGTGTATGAGTGCAAACATCCCTACAGAAAAAAATTCGCCATAAGTTGGTGCTATATAATGCTTATATCAGTCTACCCTACTTACTCTGTCCTTCTTTTCCTAAACTTTATCTTTCCCTCTCCCTCCTCTCTCTCTCTTTTTCTCTCGTCTCTACCCCTCTAACCCTTGACCTTAGCCACAATTTCCCTAACTTTTGAAGATACATCGCTCCTTGTTGTTCTTTGCCATCTCTAATTCTAGATCATCAATCAGTTAATCCAAAGAGTTTATAGATTGTGCATATCTACATAGTACTACTATAGAGAAAGTCAGGAAGAGAAAGAGAGACAAATTAAGAAGAGGTGAGGGGGAGATATGAGTCCACAAATGAATGCAAATAACAACAATTTGGGAGTGAATGGCCAATTTGGAGATACAACCTACACAAAGGTGTTTGTAGGAGGTTTAGCATGGGAGACCCAAAGAGACACCATGAGGAAGTACTTTGAGCAGTTTGGGGACATTTTGGAGGCAGTTGTCATAACTGACAAGAACACTGGTAGATCCAAGGGCTATGGATTTGTATGTATCCTTTCTTTTATTTTTTACCTTATTATTTGCTCTTTCTTTCTTCCTCCTTTCTATTTTGGAAAAAGAACGAAGTTTGTCCTCTATTTTCTTTCATTCAATCCTTGTTAATCAACTTTTACCTATTTTGCAACAAATTACCCCTATTGCATCTGTCTTGTATATGCATTTTTATGATTTCATCATTTTATACAGTGAGTAATTAATTTAGTAATAAGAGATCTTCTGCAAAATTGGCCTCTAAAAGATCAAGTCCCAATTAGGTTATTCAGGAGTCATGACTGCTGCTTGATTTAATTAGTTATAGTTTAAAGTAAAGCTCGCTATACAAAAATACAAAGAGAAAGAAGTAAACATATACTACAACTCTTTTTGTTTTTTTAAATCTCAAACTATGAACTCTTACATACGGTTCCTTTTTCTGAATTTTGATGGTTGCTACCTCTCTCTCTCTCTCTCACTTTCTTACTCAAGTACCCACACTCACACCCACTTAGCGCACTCAAAACAAGGTTAAGTATGCTAAGAACACCATAATATATCTTTGTAGCCTATGAGAAATGTATGCCTATGCATAGTTTACATGTGATAATGGGATATCATAGTAATGCGCAAGTGAATCGATATTAACAATTTTTTTAGTTTCACTTTTTGGATGCTTATGACATAAACTCACGGTTTTGTTAACTTGTTAGTAGTTATGTAATTAATATGTTATATGATCATTTCGGGTTCATATTGCAGGTAACTTTTCGTGAACCCGAGGCAGCAATGCGTGCTTGTGTAGATCCCGCACCGGTAATAGACGGGCGAAGAGCAAATTGCAACCTTGCTTCACTCGGAGTTCAAAGATCTAGACCTACAACTCCTCAACATGGTATACCTCAACCTTTTCTCATCTGTTATATGTATACTCTATTATTTATAAGTATTTTGAATGTAATCGTATATTTCTTACTATGTGTATTGCATCCTCTTCTTAAGAAAAGCAATGGAAGGTTGATTCATATAATTAATGTACGCCAAACAAAAGATTTCCATTTCTTCTTTATCAACTGTGGCCGATATTATCATTTGGTTTGGTGCTACAATTGTTTAAACATTTGTTCTCTCAAAATATGGAATACGTCAACTTAATTTATCTTAAATCTATACAATCTTTTCAAAATATTTTGCCATTCTAGTATCACATTTTTTCTTTTGTTATTTTCAAATCTCCTTGCTTGATGTATCAAGTTTTTTAATTTCACATTCAGTTGTTTCCTCTGCAAAGTGCTAACAAGAGTAGAGAACAGTCTATGTTAAAGCTACTATGTACTTTTATGATTGCAGACACCTCTCTTAATAGAGAAGGCAAGACAACAAAGTAAATCATTTTATTTCTAAGAACTTCATTGATCCATTTCATACAAATCTAAAATGTAAGGTGCATGAAATGTGCACATTTTACCAACAAATATACCTGTTTGCTTATTCAGTTGACAAAACAAAACATGCACACAAAAACCTAATTAATGGGCGAGAGTAGCTTGATTAGTTTGCCTCTTAAAGAATATCTACTTAAATGCTTAGGGAAGTGGTTGAAAGCAGAGACCCATATAAAGAAGTTATACTACTAGGTGAACTAAGACATGGTATTTTTTGAAAGAGAAATGATTTTGTACATGTAGCCATCATATGGTATACAATACCCAATTCTAAGACATAAATAGGCATACTACAAATATGGTTGTCAAGTAGGTCGTTGAATTTTTATACCATTCAAATTAATTATAGTGAGTTACTACTAATCTAATATGCACTGAGTATATACCTAATGGGCCATGCTTTGTATTGTGCTGTGTACGTATGTGTGTGTTATTTCTTGGAATTTAAAAACAAGGGGCTTGCATGATGATTTTTTAATTTGTAATTATATTAATACACATCGATATATTGAAGTCTCCAATGAGTCAATGTCTCAGTGACCATATAAATACACACACAAGAAAAAGATCCTTGGATTGCACAAAAACAAAAAAAAAAAAAAGATCCTTCACTTTTTGATTTGCTAACAGCTCCAGCTGAAATTTTAAATAATGCAGGAGGGAACTACAGGGGCGTTAGAGTGGTGAAATCATTGAATGGAGGGATTCAAGGTGGCACTACAGCATTTGCATCTCCTGCTGCCTATCCCCATTATGCCCTTCAACAAAGCTTGGGCTTCCCTTACAATGTCTATGGGTATGTGCATGTGCTCCTTTTTCTTTTTATTGCAAAATCCCTCTTTTTCTTTTTCATGAATAGATACTACTGTGATTTTTGTTTGAGACCTGTGCCTAGTCATATGTGTTACATACTTACATATATGATTTTGTTGGCTAGTTGTTCTCTTTCTTTCCCTCTCAAAATCACACAATTATTAAAAAAAAAAAAATTCTGCACAATTCATAAATAGTAGATAAATAAGTTATCCAAAATGACTTCAAGTATTTACCAACAAAAAGAAAAAGAAAAATGTTGGAAATTGTTGAAAAAATTATTCTATGTCGAGTACACATGCATCTTAATGGTTGTCTTAAATAGTTTGTCACATCGTTCTTTCTGAAATTTGTTGTACATAAGCAACATTTTTACAATATGTGATGCATCTATGTCAATTAATACTATATTAATACTTTACAATGAGTTCATACTTATAAAAATAAATTGAAAATTATATTAAAAATTTATTCAATTTTTTTATATACAAAATAACCATCTCTTTATAGCTTCTCAATATCCATTTGAGACATTTTGTTTTTTATTAATACTACAATTATTATATTGAAGTTGGATGGTGTACAAAATATCCGCCACAGAGAATCTCTACACTTGTCCTGTTTCCATTTTCCAATATCTCGAGACCGAAAGAACTGTAGACATTAGAAACTATAGAAAGGATTCCAGTCACGTGCATGTCACATGTATGTAACATGGCATCTGGGGATGCATTGTACACTTTTTAGCTGGCTCACTTGCTCTGTCTCTCTCTCTTTCTCACCTCTCTATTCTCTCTCTTCGCGTGCAATGTGGGTGTTATGATAGATGCCCATGTTCCGCAACAGACATGCGCGGATCAATCATTTTGACCACTCATTTCATTTCCCTCCAAGAGGTTGAAAAAATATGCTCATTTAGCGCGTTATTTTTTCAAAAAATTTACACAAAAGCAAATATAATAAATTAAAATATTGAAAAATAAATGCTTAGGTGGTATGCAAGCAATGCCTAATTTTTAAAAATAAGGTAAGAAAATAAACATAGAAGAATAGATACATAAGAAAAGAAAAAAGACAAACGGAAGAAAAGGAAAGCATCCATGTAAAGGGGACACTACCAGTGTATAATTTCCAGATACTATTTCATGATTCTGTGATATTGATTTTGTAAGATGGGGCTGTTAAATTCTTTTTTGTTTTCATGTCTTTCTCTCAACAAATGCAGGTATCCTCAATACTCTGCAGACTATGCCTACCCCACGGTTCGTACAATATGTTTCCAACTTTTGCATTTGCATTTAAAATCTCTCAAATTTTGGTACCAAATGGCAAACAGCAGTATATTTGTTTGCTTCAAAAGGCTTAGTACATGTCCCTGAAATTGGTCCCCCTCTTTAACCAATTAGAGAACATATCTTATCTTCTTCTCTGATCAGGCAAACTGCCACCCCTGCAATAACTTTTTTAGTGAGTTAATATATATATATTATACAGCATAATATGGTATTATTGTAATGTGCATACCAAGATTACTAGGTAATATATTTTGCATAGAAACAAACCTGCTGTGCAGATTCCCTCATAGTATATTGCATTTGAGAGATACCAAGCAATGACAGCTTCTTTGCCAAAAGATTGTTCTGTTTTCTTTATGGTTACCCAAATATTTGTTGCAAATACTTGCTAAAGGTCACACATGGGCTGGGCCCTTTTCTATCTAATTTAAGCCCACCACCTTCCCCTGCCCGTTACCAAATCTCTGTTCTCTCTCTTTCATTGTTGGTGAAGGAGCACATGGGGAGGGAGAGATTGTTGGGGCCCTTGTCTACCTAAATAGCTATCCATATACAATTTTTTTAAGAGAAATATGCAGCGCCTAAATATGTGCAATGAAATTTAGATGGACTCTGGGCCCAGTAGGCCCTTTGAATCAAGATGCTTTCTTCTTTTGCCCCATTTGGGTTAGTAATCCTCAAAGAGTCATTGTACTCCTAAATAATTAGTTCAGAAAGGAAGAGGTGATTGTATTTTTCTTTTTTTTGCTATAGAATGGTTGCTATGATAAATATTTAAAGGATCAATATTCATATACTTGCAAGGAGCATTTACAGAATATGAAGAACTGTACTAATTATTTTAATACACAATTAACATGGACATCTAATTATTCTTCTGCATGACTTATTCTCAGAACTACTACAACATTTACGGGGCCGCAGCTGCCGCAACTCAATACCCAATTTATGGAGGTGCATCAGGAATAATGACGGGTACCAATGGATATTACCCATATTACCAGTTCGGCCAGGGCGGTACAAACAGCTCTGTGGGGCCCACTTACAGCGGTGGCCAGAATTACGGGCTGCAGTATCCTCAGATGTTTCAATTCTCGACAGTTGCTTCTACGGCAGCTGGACTTACTGGATTCGCACCAAACTACGGAACCCCATTGTCTCTTGCACCGAGCCCACCAACACAAGCAGGTTTTTTTTGCTTTATTTTCTTTTATGCAATTAAGGACCTAGTAGTCTTCATCTTTGGAAAAGGTCATGTTAATGTCAGCTTATTAGTTATTTTCTTAAAATTGGGAAGTTGTTTTTCAGTCACAGTTTGAAATATTTTTAAGATGATGATATATCAATTGCTTAGAATCACCCTTCTTATTTTAAGGAATTAACAATGTGCTGTTTTACTCTGAAGCAGGCATAACCATGGCTATGACGCCACCGACTCTGCCGTCTCCTGTCCAGTCAACACCTCACCCTTTTAGGCTTATTCCCTCTCATTTTGCTGTGTCAGCTGCACCTGAGCAACCCTTGGCCTAACCATGGTTTATCTTTCTTATTCCATACTCTGCTATATCATCTTTTATGCATGTTATAGTCCTAAGAAAGGACACATTTAACTTGAAAGCCTTGGAGATTGAACTCTCAAGGTTCTCCACATGGCCATGGAAATTGCCTTTTGACCCTAGGATGGGTTCAAGGCAAAGAAAATGACCCGATTGTGGGTTATTTGGCTAACAAAGAACATTCACCAAATAGATAATTTCGAACAAAAAGAGAATCTAATTAAAGCCTAAGCTCCTTGGAGGGCTTTGGCTCAGAATTTGCTCAACTAGGTTTTAATTTGCAATATCATTAACTTTGTTGAGCAAATTTGAAAATCCAAAACAGTGCATCAGTAGGACCTCAAACCTTTTAAAATTTAGGACTTCAAATCTTGTTTTTCTTTTCTTGAGATACTGCAACCTAATTTATTTTCAGTAAAAGGTGAATTGGTTGCAGAACCCTTGGACATAAGTTAAACCCTAGATATCTTTTTAATATTAGGCTCTCTGGTAGCTTGATATTCAGTCAAGTTTAGGTGACACATGACACTCTACAACCTCTCATGACATGATCCCTCTACCAAACTTTCATGCAGTGAATAACTTAGTGTAATCAACCATACTAACATTCATTAATATTTTTAATATTTTTTTTGCATTTAATTGGTTAAGGCTCAAAGGTGAGACTTAAGCAATGTCGAAGACAGGTTTTAACCAAAAGGAGAGCTAGTGTTTGTTTTATGCATTTAGCTCTACTTCCTGTCCTTTTAACTTGAAAAAGAATCTCCAAAAATGGATTTGGGATTCCAATTTTTTTTTCTTTCCGGTACCAAGAGATAGATTTTTGTTCTCTTGGTCCCACATGACAGTCATGTCGTCCACAAAAGAACCATGGTTAGGTCAAGAACCACCCCCTCCCCCAAATTTTCTTCCTCTCATCGCCTCCCCCAACTCTCCCTCTCTACTGGCAGTAGAGAGACTTCATTGCTTTTATTTTAGTGTAATATTAAGATTATATTTGTAATAAGTACTTCATGTAGCTTGATGGTACCTTAGGAGAAGATATTTTTTTTATTTTCTACTGGACCTGTAATGTAAGTTACCTCTTGCTGTTCTAGTTAAGAACTATATTTCTCTTCTGGCCTCTTGATTTACTCATGTAGCTTTCATCTTTTTCCCCTTTGGATTTGCAAAAGATGCTTTAAGCTCCACATCACAACTGCTTGTTTAGTATTCTTAGTCTTTCTCTATATTTTGGAGGTCCAGCATACGAGTAATAAAAAGCACAGCACCCGAATCTAAATTTGGCATTTTTATTAAATGTGTAAAACAAACAACACTAGCATGAACATAATAAGGAGTTGGCTACGGTGCTATGCATAGCATAGAGGGCCTCCGTGCTACGGCTCAATATTTGAGTTTTCAAAATTCTAACGGGCGATCCGAACCGTTCAACATGATCTCCATATGAATATGTACTTGCAAACCAAAATTTACATTTTTTAGAATTTTTTACTATTTTTTTAGATAGGTAGAAAAACACTTGATCTGAATGGTACATAATTTTTCAGATCAAGTGATTTTCTACCTATCTAAAAAAATTCTAAAAAATGTAAAATTTGGTTTGCAAGTACATATTCATGTGAAGATCATGTTGAACGGTTCGAATCGACCGTTAGAATTTTGAAAACTCAAATATTGAACTGTAGCACGGAGGCCCTCTATGCTATGCATAGCATATTAGCAATTTCCACATAATAAATAGAACCATTATTTTGTAAAGAGTGTTTTATTCTTTCAGAATCATCATAATTAATAATACGAGGACCTACAAAGCTGATATACCTCATGGTACCAGTGAAATCCTAACCCAAGCATGCACGTATGCAGTCTTAAATATATGATTAAATTATGCATTATTGGATTTCAAGGTTCGGATATCATATTTTTGGATACTAAAAGACATGATGTGCATACAAAAACAACAAATAAAAAACTTACAATAAAATCACATAACTAAAAGCTACTTCAATAAATTAGAAAGTAGAAGATCCACATTAATAGAATCAATCCAAAACATCATCAACTACACATTTTACTTGTGTCAAAGATACCAACAACAGTATCTGCCCTTCTTATAGTTAAGCAACTGGGCAGTAACAGAAAAGAGGGACATATTGACAAAATGGATGACCAATAACCATTGCTACCATACACAGTTCTAGTCCTCGGGGTATAGTTGTAACCCTAACCCTAGCCTTGCACAGGCACGTCTAAAAGCCATAGCTTCAGCTTTCTGTACCGGATCTCCAAAGGATGTATCATCCACAGAGCTTGTACCAGTTGCCTCTCTGTATATCTGGGAACAAAAAGTACATATAAAAGAATACAAAATTAGCATCTAAGTGTTGTAACCAGATATTTCTATTAATCACAAAATTATCATAATAATAAATAATTTAAAAATCCATGCAGGCCGAAATTTTTATCTATAACAGGCCCAATAATGGGAATTCAAAATCTACAACCATTTAGGGAAGAATTCCAAAAATAACAGGCCTGTTGGATAATTCAGCGGGCCATTTTGTAGGAGAAATGGGTATGTAAATAACCCGCTGGATAATCCAGCAGGCCAGACAGATTTGGCCCCTGGTATTTTTAGAATTCTTCTTCAAACGGTTATAGGTTCTGAATTTCCAATTTTTGGACCGTTATGGATAAAAATTTTGGCCAAGCAGGTATATACACAAGACCTAATAATAACAGATGCACCAGTAAGATGAGACATAGTGTCATACAGACTCCAATAAAACATATGAACTAAAATATTATACCATAGAAAAACATCAAAGTATATCCTGCAATGGAGCAACCATCATTTCGCCATTTTCTTAAAGTGATCCAGAGTATCTTTCTCCATAGAGGTGTTTCTTTGCATTGATGTAGAAGAAGGATGGGTGGTTGCTTTATTGGTCTTATATTTTGTTTCTTTTGAAAGGGCCATTCATGAAATAAGTATGAATTATAAGGGCCTATCATATAATGGAAATGAACAAAGGCCCAATTCAGGCCAGCAACTCAGGGAGCCCAAAATCCACAAAACTTGAAAGATGAGAAACAGAGTTGCCATTTGCATATCAGAAAGTATCCACTGAGCAGATATTTACCAAAGATGCCATGTATTGTACTGGCTTTTAGGCACTACCTAGTTTCCTACTTGTAGCAGGTACTGGTATCAAGCAATACACATTTTATAATTGTAAATTGGATTTCATCCAGTAGAAACCATCTATGGTGAATCACCAGCTAACAGTAGGCACTTTTCAGTAGACTTGAAGAGGAGACGGAGAGGAGTACCTCTGAATCAAGTTCCATGCAGAGTGACACGGTAAACAACAGAAACCTTATTCCCTCAGGGGAGTAGACTATGCTTCTAACTTCACCAGACCACATCTACAAAATAGAAATGAAAGTAAATTAGAGAAAACTAAGATAAACCGAAAGTAGGTTTCTTTCTTCAAAAGTCAGAATAAAATTTAGAAGGCAAAAAAAAGCATACCGGGCGCATGGAGGTTCAGTAACCTATTGAGAGTGTGCCTGAAAAAAAAAATATTTCTCAGTGATTATTATAAATGCTATTTCAAATTCAGTACATAAAGTTTGTTTCTTTTATTTGCATAATTTATTTATTTTCTTGATTTTGGCGTAACTGTACTTTCACACTCGGTCAAAGCTTAATTTAACGCTCAGTGAGTTTAGCGTCAAACCCTGTAACAATATTAGTCGCATTGGCATAAACTCAGGTGCTAAGATTTTACAGGGACTTCTTCGCAAACATCTCCCCAACACAAACCAACAAAGGACTAAACCGAAAGTAAAATACTAACCAGGGGACGTAACTGAGAGAGAGACCGTTTTTTTCCACATACGTACAGATGAGGGAATCTGGAATCTTCATGTTGAGTTTCTTCAAGACCTCCGACAGCGGTCTGTTGATCCCCTCAGTCGGGACAGCCGCCTCCTCGGGCGCCGCTTTGACCATCGGCTTGGCGGAGTACGATAGGCTGATGGCGTACCGCGGGGCACACGACCGGGGCTGAGCGATCCTTGAGAGGTGGCGGAGGATTGATCTTGCACCGCCAGACATGGTTAATTGAAATTTGAAAGCGAGAGGGTTTAGGGGAGCCGCTGGCGGAGTGTTGTAGTGTGCTTCCAGGGTTTAGCAGTGATTTTTCAGGTTTTGTGCTTCTGGGACTTCTTATAAGGCTTTTTGTGTAGCGGGTTGAGTTGCGGTGTTATATTATCGGGGGCTGGTAGCAACAATGTGACAAATTCGTAATTCATAAATATTTCGTAAGATTTAAAATTTATGTTTCGAATATTTATAATTAAAAATAATTAGTAGCTTGTAATGAAAATTATTGAAATGCGAAATCCTTTGAAAATAAATTAAATATTTAGAAAATTTGACTAGAGTTTTAAATTGCGTACTATAGTGTTTTGGGATCAAAAGCTATAGCGCTATCGGCACTATACCGGCGCTATAGTAGTTTTTTTAACCGTTCCTCTATGCGGGATAAATGCTATTTAG
>JAJGRW010000093.1:299002-348119 GCA_025461045.1 Carex parvula | reverse complement strand
CACCAAATTGCGAAGTGTACAAGAATTAGAAGAGAAAAGAAAAAAGGCTGCAAAATAGGAAATTCTCATAGGCGGCGGTCTACTGGAAAACTCCAAAATTCAGAGTGAACGAAATTCAAAAAAATCAAAACGGAATGTAAAACGGGGACTTTTTATATGCGACTGTATGCGGGGTTACAACAAAATGCGGAGTGAACAAGAATTAGAAGAGAAAAGAAAAAGGGCTGCAAAACAGGGAATTCTCATAGGCGGCGGTGGTCTTCTGAGAAACTCCAAAATACGTGGCGGGTTGTCCTGGGGTGTGACAATAACGCAAAGTGAACAAGAATTAGAAGAGAAAAGAAAAAGAGCTGCAAAATAGAAAATTCTCATAGGCGGCGGTCTTCTGAGAAACTCAAAAATTCAGAGTGAACGAAATTAAAAAAAAATCAAAATGGAATGTAAAACGGGGACTTTTTATATGCGACTGTATGCGGGGATACACCAAAACGCGGAGTGAACAAGAATTAGAAGAGAAAAGAAAAAGGGCTGCAAAACAGAGAATTCTCATAGGCGGCGGTCTACTGAGAAACTCCAAAATTCAAAGTGAACGAAATTCAAAAAAATCAAAACGGAATGTAAAACGGGGACTTTTTATATGCGACTGTATGCGGGGATACAACAAAATACGGAGTGAACAAGAATTAGAAGAGAAAAGAAAAAGGGCTGCAAAACAGGGAATTCTCATAGGCGGCGGTCTTCTGGGAAACTCTAAAATTCAGAGTGAACGAAATTCAAAAAAATCAAAACGGAATGTAAAACAGAGACTTTTTAAATGCGACTGTATGCGGGGATACACCAAAACGCTGAGTGAACCAGAATTAGAAGAGAAAAGAAAAAAGGCTGCAAACAGGAAATTTTCATAGGCGGCGGTCTTCTGAGAAACTCCAAAATTCATAGTGAACGAAATTCAAAAAAATTAAAATAGAATGTAACACGGGGACTTTTTATATGCGACTTTATTCGGGGATACACCAAAACGCGAAGTGAACGAGAATTTGAAGAGAAAAGAAAAAGGGCTGCAAAACAGGGAATTCTCATAGGCGGCGGTCTTCTGAGAAACTCCAAAATTCAGAGTGAACGAAATTCAAAAAAATCGAAATGGAATGTAACATGGGAACTTTTTATATGCGTACATGATACCATACATGTCACCGATTAGAAGCGTACATGATACCATACATGTACCAGTAACAAAATTGCCACAAGAATGGTATGAAATGTGCCAAACTGGTCCTAAATTCTGTAGACCTGATTTGAAGGTAGTGGTGACAGAACTTTTTGTTTGGAATCAGATTCTAAAAAACTTGTGGTCACTTTTTCATAACCTCTCTATTTACTAATCTTTGGAATTATTGTTTAACAAAAAAGTTGATTATATATAATTTAGTAATTAAAAACTAACATTATATTTGGTATGATGGCAACTGTGACAGTGTTGAAACGCCCGTGTGGCGAGCTGATTGGAATGATTAATTACGAAATTGTAGCTTCTAATCGGTGACATTGTTGCTTCTATTTGAATCTTGGAATTAGAACTAGAATAAGGAAAATAGTGGTGCAAAAGTAAGAACTATATTCGAGAAGAGTGCGATTGATTGGAACAGTGTTCAATTCATTGGATGAAGATTCTCCTAATAAATACTCTCAAAGAGGAGCCGGTTCAGGAACAGGCCAGTAATTAAGGAGACATCGTTGCAAGTAGTGGTGGTGCCACCTGGGGATCAGAATGAGCCAAGACACAGTGAACGCCTGAAGGATAAGGCTACTGGTTCCCAGGAGGTGCAGGGTACAGGTCAGAAGACAGGAAAGGCGACTGGGAACAAAGGGCAGAAGGCAAAAGCTGAGGCGACTAGAGCCAAGTGTGAGAAGGCCAAAGTTGTGGCTAACACTTCACAACACAAATCTCTAACCATAAGAGAACATAAATCTCTAACCTCTATTCACAACACAGACAATGAGCAACTAGTAAGGAAAACATACATGGATTACAGTTCCAAACCAGCACAGCCACCGGTTTCTGATGAGAAGGCCACTGAAAATTTAATAAACAGACTGAATTTGGATATATCCATGGGAACGCCCCTCTCCCTTGTTTCTGCTCTCATGGACCTATGCCACGAGCTTCTTGTTCGCCCAACCGTATATCCCATCCATTCAGGTAATGCCTTTCAATGCAGCACAACCCAATGAGGTTGTTCACCAGTGAGGCTGGGATTCAATTTTAAGTAGGTCCAAGAAGTGAGTATTCAGTAGAACTGGATTAAGAAAAAGTAGCTCCTCTGAAGATTAAAGATTAGAAGGAAAAATCGGTATCGGAATCGGGATCAGCACCGACCGATTCCAATCCGGATCGGAAAAATCGGTCGGGATCGGCCGTATCGGATCGGAAAATCGGATTTTTTTACCATAAGCTTGTTTTACACTAAAAAAAATAGGAAAAAATTGATAAAAAAAGTTTAGAAAAATTATTACAGTCAAATAATCCACTAACACAATATAATACAAGCATTACAACTAAAACACACTCTTTCACTCCCAGAAACTATGTCGTGCTGGCTGATCACTTCATCATCGTCTGTATTATGATAGAAATGAGGGTATTGTTGCCTCCCGAACCAAAAAAAGAAGACATTGTAGACTCAAATGAAGGATTGTTACAGAAGTTAGCACCATCTGCCAACTTAATTCCGTGATATATAAGCACAACCACTTCAGTCCAGTCAAACCAAAAAAAAAGAAAATAGTCAATACGTGATTGAATGGAGGTACAAATTGAAATATGATATATATAAATGAGTTGTGGTTTTTAACAAGAAAGATTGTGTGGTGTGGTGGAGTTGAGTTTGGTTGCCATGTTAAAGGGCACGAGTTCGATTCACAGAAAGCTCAAAAAAAAATTTTGAAATTTGGTTAATTCGCGTTTCGGCCATTTCGATGAAATCGTCTATTTTGGTCTGGAACGGACGAAATTTGGTCTGAATGAGACCGGAACGGCTGAAATTTGGCCAGAAGGAGGCACAGAATGGCCGAAATTTGACAAAATCTTCAGTAACCGCATAACTCGGCTTGAAATCGGATCGGTACTGTCCGATCCCGATCCGGAATGGCTGATTCCGCTCCGGAACAGTAGATTTTGCCTTCTATGTTAGCAAAGCAAGCTTAATCCAAAAGAAATTATGCTTTAAGATTCGGACAAGAAAAATTAACCTCAAAAATTTGGATAAAAGAATCAAAAATAAATCCTCACTAAAAAAGAGGAGGGTTTCAATACCTCATTTTTTCATACCTCACATTTTATATCTTCATTTTCAAAGTTCAAATTGTCGATCCAACCGCTCAAATGATATCCATATTAAAATATGCTTAGAGACCAAATTTTATAATTTTTAGAAAAATACCACTATTTTTTTAGATAGGTAGAAAATCACTATTTATGAACGGTACAGATATAGTAATTTTGTACCTATCTTAAAAAATAGTAAAAAAAATTCAAAAAATATAAAATTTCATCCCAAGCTTATTTTAATATGAATATCATGTTGAGTAGTTCGGATCGACAGTTTGAAATTTGAAAAAGAAAATATAAATCATGAGTTATAATGAGATATGAAAAGCATGAGGTATTGGAAATATTTCGGACAAATTAAGAGACTAAAAAATCTTTGCAATTCTTAATGACCCACAAGGACCTTCAGCCGAACAGCCTCAATGGTTTTAGTAAAAGCAGGACGCAAGCGCCTCTTAGGCTGTCTGTCTGGATTGGGCCGTTTCAGTCTTTGGGCCTGTACTTGTAGCAGGTAAGGACCTTTCGGTATAAGGCATCTTTGGGCCGGTGGGTCTATGTCTGGATTATGTTTCTCACAAGTCACTGTCACCACTCACCATGTTTCTTTATAAGAATGAAGGAATCTTCAATTTTTATGATTAATGGGAATTGTAACATTAATTTGTTTAATGAGACTGTGAAAGAAGTTAACAGCCCTTTTATTTAGTGATATCTATGTAAGAAATAAAAGTGTAAATAAAATGGTGGTTTGGGCCTGAACGTAAATGAATATAAAAAAAAAACTAGTACATAAAACAATCCTTCATAATAAAAAAATTCGCTAAAACTTTATAATCTGTCTTTGTCTGAATAATGTACCAATGTTTTTTAATCTGATTTTAATTCTCGATAATGCTGTAATTGGTATAAGCTAGTTAAACTCTTATAATAAACAACTACAAATCTATCTATAAACAATTATATTTTAAATACAAAATTGGAGCTATTAGTGAGGTCTCCAAGTTGGCACGTGCTATGTATGTTGGGAATATTGGAAATTTATTTTATGTAGAAATTAATAAAAAGGAAGAGAAAAATATAAAAAGTAAATTAGATTTTTGGTTGATAGAAATATCAGTAGAAATTCTACCGATTCTAAAAATAAAAAAGTTTGAATCGGTAAGAATTCTACCGATCCAAATCAGTTTTTCTTTTTTCTTTAATTTTCTCTAGTAAAATATAAATTTTTTATCATAATAGATAGAGTATCTTAAAATTTAGATATAATAGATACATTCCATCTATTTTTTTAAAAACTTTTTATATTTTACTTGAGATCTAATAGAAAAATTCCATCCATCTTTGCATCTAATTAGAAAAGAAAAATATAACTAAGTTTGGATCGGTAGAATTCCTACCGATTCAAATTTTTTTATTTTTAGAATTGGTAGAATCCTACCGATCTTTCTATCAATTAAAAACCTGATGTACTCTTTATGTTTTTTTCTCTTCTTTTTTATTAATTTCTACAGAAAAAAAATTCTCGGGATTATTGGTTTGATCGTGGTATGCAAGAATAGTTTAATAATTGTTTTTCTTTTTCATTTTAATAGACTTTAATGAGATTTTTTTAAATTGTGTTATATTTATGTAGTACTTGTATAATGTTTTTTTTTTTTTACTAAAGTTGAAGATTAAGCAATCCAAATGTGTACTTTTATAATATTGTTACTTATTTGTTTATATTACGTTCTTATTATGTATTTTTAAATAGTTTGATCCTGCAATCTACCTTCAATTAATCTAAAAAAAAAAGAAGAAAAATTAGCTTTGTTTTTTATTTTGAAATAAAACAAAATTTAATGTTAACTCGTGTATCCTTAGTTGCACTAAATTGAATTTTAGCTTTGTACAAAAATTATGTCCTTGAAGCTATACGATTTTCATTTATTAAATTAGTTCTTATTTTTAAACAATGGTTATTGAATATTAACAAGCCCCAATAGACTATCTAAAAAATTGTAAATTGGTTATAACGATAGAATTTACTAAAGAAATAAATTTCAAATTTGGACATTTTCCAACATTACCTATAGCAAATAATTTTTGTGGACACATCTAGTTTTTTTAGATGGATTAATTGTTTAGGCTCTCTAAGTTCAACTTTGATTGGACAAATCATACACTAAATAATTGTTTGAGTTAAATATTATTAAGTATATTCAAGTCTATGAAAGGTCATGTAGAAGTCTAAACCAACCAACGGCTCTAAAGGAATATTTCAAACCCAAAATGATATTGAAAAATAAAATTTTGATTGTGAGGGAAAGAAGACTAAGCTTTGTGTTATTGTAAATTTTTATAAAATGAAACTACATTCTACTAAATTTTTCAACCCTTTAATTTTAATTTTCTAGTTCATTATTGTAAACACGTTGAGCAATCGATGTTACTTAAAAATTTGTTGTAAAAATTTGAACAACCTAGTTAGCTCCAAAAGTAATTTTTTTATCACCTTTTGTCAGAGCTCCTATGAGCAAATTTGGAATCAGAAACAGTGGTCCATTTAGGCTATTTAGCAGAATTAATTTAATGTAAGATGAAATTGAGGTAGACAATGCACGTGCAGAAGGGGCTAAAGCAGCATTTGATCGCATCTCGATTATTTCATTTATTAAACACCCTAAAATGTCATTTTCCTATCATTGTTATGCCATCTTCACATGCAGTACTACTTCCTCTGTTTTCTTGGATCTTTTGTCCTCAACAAAACAGTTGGCCCTGAGAAATGCTGTTATGCTCAACTTTAATATATTAATGTTTAAAAAATAAAAATAAAACAAAGAGAATTTAATTGTGGGTTCAAATACCTCCATTTTTTTAGCTTCATTTGTCTCCATTTTTTATTTTTCTAATAATATAAATTTAAAATTCATATGTCAAAATAAAACTGTTAGATTTGTTACCAATCAAAACAAAGTCGAAAGATCGTAACCTTTTATATGTTTATAGAGAAAATGATATAGATCAAATCTAATAGTTTTATTTGAAAATTTGAGTTTTAAATTTTAATATATTAATGTTAAAAAAAATAGAGGCATGATGGAGGCAAAAAAAAAACCAAAGGATAACACATATGATACAGCCTAAAAATATTAGTACTAAATATAAAAAAGGTCATAAAAAAGACCTGAAATATTTTGTGTAAAATTGTGGCAACAACACTATTATATTAATGTTAATTTTAAAATAAACTTAGTTCATAGTAAAATCACTATTTATAGGTCAATTGATCTTTGAAATACAATCGTGCTAATAACAGTGATAAATATGGACTGCTACTATATAAAGTAAAAACTAATGCAATCAAAGAATTTTACACTTCTCTGCTGCAGACGCATATAAGTTTACAGCAGCCTGTATACAAACGATCACGTTTTTTAACCTGAATATCATGATTCATGCTCCCTTTTGGGACCGTTACCAGACCTGAAGGTTCTTTTGGGGGGCAATTTCATGTATACCCCCTCACAAACTTCAGAATTACGTATTTTGTCCTCTAAATTTCAAAATTATCTATTTCTCCCTCCAAACTTTCAAAACTTACAAATTTACCATTTTATTGTCTTTTATATTAAAAATAATTTTAAATTTATAAAATATTCATTTTACCTTTTATTGAAAACAGAAAAAAATTATAGCTTGTTTAAGAAAAATGTTGGTCTAATAGAATAGCCGTTATATACTTTATCCTTTATAAATATATTCATTTTGCTCACGAAAACCTGATATTCATTATACCCTTTACCCTTTATAGAATATCCATTTTGTCCTCGAAACTGATGATTTATAAGACCGTTATTTTTATGAAACAATCTACAAATTTGTATGCTTTTAATAAAGGGTAAAATGCATATTTTATAAATTTAAAATGAGTTTTAATATAAAAGACAACAAAGTAAGTAAATTTGTGAGTTTTGAAAATTTAGATGAGAAATACATAATTTCGAAGTTTAAAGGGGAATACGTAATTTGAAATTTTTTTAGGGTATTTGAGATTCCCCTTTTTTCTTTTCATAACCGGATCCTCTGTGGCAAATAGAACAGACACAGTGTAGCGAGTTGTTGGTACTAACTACATATTCTTTTTTTGTGATAACCAGGATATAATTGATGCATACAAAAATTACAACAAAGATTTTCATGAGAAAATTTTAAATATATTAAACGATGTTAAATTTTTTGCATGTAATTTTGGGTGCGATCATTTATGGTCATTTGTTTTTTGACACTGTATATATATGTCAATTTGAAAGATATTGATTAGTTTTCAATGGACTTTCATCAATTCTCAATTTTCTCAATAATAGAAATAAAAAGGTTCTCATTATTATTAGTTGGTACATTTGACTTGTACTGAATCCCAAGAGTACTATTAAGCATCACTTTGTCGGAGTTCATAAAGTAATAATAGAATAACAAAATATGTAGAGAATAGAAAATATTATTTTAGGTGACCATTATTGATTAGGCAATAATTGATGTAAGATGCACAGATGATAGATATCCTTTTAACTTAAGCAAACTAGGAAAGCATAACCAGCTCATGACATGACTATGATTGACTCATCCTTCCAACATCCTCAAATAATTCCCATTCCTTTTTTGTCAGTACTTTTCATATTAATTAATC
Organism: Carex parvula; assembly: GCA_025461045.1. Lineage (NCBI taxonomy): Eukaryota > Viridiplantae > Streptophyta > Magnoliopsida > Poales > Cyperaceae > Carex > Carex parvula. Next base: position 340,119 of record JAJGRW010000093.1, on the reverse strand, counting down.
AGTAACAACTGTACCCATTGTCCCAGTCACATTCTAGAACACTATTAATTTGTTCCCAAAATAGTTCGGAAAAAACAAAAATAATTTTAAAAAATAAGAAAAAAGCTTATGTTCTCAAATAAATAATTATTTTGAGGAAGTTGTAATGAATAATTCATAAGAACATGCAATGTGAATTTTAAAGACATTAATTGTTTTAGATACTTAGTAAAATATGGTTCAATGTACCAAAGAGAATCATACACAACTTGTCATACAACTTAGGCAATTAACATTAGCAAAATGGGGAAAAAAAAGCCTTGTACAATAAATTTGTAAAATTCATTCTGGCAATTAAAAGCCCCACCTCATCAAAGAAACTGATGTATTAAATTTTCAGCGCATACTCAGCATAAAAGTAGGAAAATTACAATTTTTGGTACTCTGAAAAAAAACTAATATAGGAATTAGAGGAGGTTTGCTTGTCAACAGAGAATAATGAAGAAAAGAATCAGAGAAATTGAGAATGTCAATCTAAGTTGCAATATTTAGAGTTGATGGTTTCATATTGATGGTATTCTTTGGAATCTCTATTTTGAATTAGCAACATTTTTTTTTTTTTTTTTTTCTTCTGCCAAGATATCAAAAAAAAAGAATTAGCAACATTTTTAGGAATCACAATTTTTGAAAATCTTCAGTCTTAACAAAATGTTACCTCAATGCAATAATATATCTTTCCAAAAAAAAAAAAAAAAGAATACACAAGAACAACAAAAAAGAAATACTATTATACATCCTAACAAACAAACAAAATTATCCATACAATACACCAAACGAATCCTTATCGATACTGTAAAAAAACAAAATTGACAGACCTCCAAAAATTTTGTAAAAAACTAATGATAATCACAGAGTACTTAATTAATTCTATAATAAACAAGTCCCACCTTGACCCCATTACAGCATTACCTTCCCACTACTAACCACCACAAGAGCATAACAAACCCTGAGATATATGCTACATGCATCCGCTTCGCATCCCCTAACGAGCCTGCTGATGAAGTGGCGGTCGCCATCGACCCGAACGGCGCAAATGCCGAGTCTGGCTCCAGATCATCGGGGTTTGGTGGGCTCGGGCTCGACGGAATTGTCGGAATATTGCTCGATGGTGCTTCACCTGTGCCAGTGTTGGGTGAAGGGAAGGCCGGCATGATGTCAGGGGACAATGCAGGAGGCATGTAGGAGAATTTGGGCATTTTAGGAAGGTAAGAAGGTGCCAAAGAGATGTAAGAGGTTTCATGGGGGTAAGAGAGGGATGGTTTGAAGGTGGCTAATAGAAGCAATGGTAGAATGCTAGAGATGAGAAGGTTTCTTCTTGGAGGAAGAAAGATAGCCATTGATTTCATTATTTTTTTTTGGAGAGAGAGAGAAAGAGAGGTGGTTTAAAGTTGGAGCTGAGAACTTTGTGAGGTGTATTTATGGAGTCACTAGCTTGGATGAGTGTGAGGTTCCGAGCAGAGAAGAACAATAAATATTTGTTGCATACTTGCATCATGTCTACAGCCTAGATAGTGTGAAGTGTTAATAATGTGTCATGGAGAGAAATGAAGTTTGGATCTTCTGAGGCCATGTCCTTTACAGAAAAGATGTTGTGACCAATTTATCTGAAACACATAGAATAATAAATTAATTACTTTGAGATGTTTTCTTAATTAAGATAGTTTATCTCCTATTAAAAATAGTATCTTATGATTTAATTGCAAAATTTGTTGCATGCATATCAAACATCATTAAAAAAAGGTGTCTAATAATTAGTACTGTAATTTTAATTTTGTTCATAAGAAATATGAGAATGAAAAAAATATTTTGACTTTTCAGTTTGGCTTTATTTGTGTGCACTTTAATTTAATAATTCTTTTTGGGATACATGCTGTAGGGCCTAATATTATTTTCTTTCTTCCCATTTGCTCATGTGTAATTAGATGAGCAAATGGGAAACATTGAACTAATACATGTGTTTTCTATAATCAAAATTTATCTATTATTAAGCAACTGTATATGAAACATTGAACTAATACATCTATTATTCAAATTTATTTATGAATCCTTACAAATAACACTTAATTTATATCAATAACATTATTAAATTTACATAATCTTATTTCTTTTAAATATCAATTTTTTAATATATTTTTTGCAAGATACAAAAAAAAATATTCCCGAATTATATCTATTTTATACCCAAATCGAGAATTTTACACCTCGCCAAATTATTCCCTAATTCCGAACTTGTCACCATGCTTTTATGTATTCATTTTGTGAAGGTCCTTATTTGAAAATAAATGTGCTAACAATAACCTGTTTTTCCGATTCCAACCGTTTAAATTGTTAATGCGCGAATTTCAAGAAAGAAAGATTTTCATGCGGGAATCTCAATGAAGATCAACTGTTGAGATTGGAATATCAGGTTCTTGTTATTCCTTTGGAATAACAGCAGATTTATTTCCCCTTTGAAATAACAACAGTTTATTTCCCCTTAGTTTATTGACCCTCTACACCAAACGGCTACCTTGCAACTGGAAGAAGAGGGTCTAAACTGTGGATCCGTGATTGGAAAGGCACAGTACACCATCTTTTGTTCAAAAATATATTCTTTTGATCTAACAAAAATATATTTGAGGTTGCAGTTTTAACTGTTTAAGGTACTACTTTAAGCAAATAAATCCATAGTTCACTTTTTCTTTTTCTTTTTTTTTAGAGAAAAAACATGGGTCACATGTAGGAGTGAGTAAATTGCTCATAACTCGTGACTCGCTCATTATCAACTCGCTATAATTCGCTCATTATCAACTCGTTTATTAACTTAATGAGCCGAGCATGAGCATATCACAACTCGCTCATTAAGAACTAAGTTACATGAATCGTGCTACATCTAATCCCTTGGGTATGTGACATGTAGAGCTGTAAAAACGATAAGAAGATAGTTGTTTGATTTTGTTAAATTTGCTTATGGACAATTTTTTATTAAATTATGTACTGTTTAAATAAGTTGGATTATGATAATTTGTTAAATTCTATAAATGAAAATTAGTTTTTGAATGATGTATTTTAAAAAAAAAAACCCAAAACAAAATTTAAATTACTTACAAGCTTAATTTCTTAACGAACCGCATAATGAGTCCGAGCATACTTCAACTCGGCAACTCGCTCATTATCTTTTTTTGAAGGTTAGTGGCATTAAGTGCCAACTAACAATTTCATTGATAAAAAACGAACTTACAACGAGTCAAATGACTCTAAACCTAAATCCACTCTTTTATTCTCACAAAATCCTCTAAATTACTCTAAATAACTCTAATTTCACTAATATACACTCATAATTACCCTATTACCTTTCCCTATCGCTCTCTACGACCGGATCCGATTTTTCACCCGCCGGGGCACTCCGACGACCGGATCTACTCACCCGCGCTCCGATCGAGATGGCGTAGAGACTCAATGCTCTGAACTCCGACGATACCGCGCTCTCGGCTCCGATCGGCTCCGGTTCCTCCCCTCTCTCTCATTTTCTCTCCTCTCAAGGTAGAGACGAGAGAGAGGAGGCGCTTTGTCGAACGAGAAACCTAGAAGAAGTGACAGAGAGGGTTTCGCCTCGCGAGCAACCCTCAGCCGCCTCACCCCTGTCGCCTCACCCCTTTCGCCTCACGAGCTAGGGTTTCGCCTCGCGAGCAACCCTCAGCCGCGTCAACCCTGTCGCTGCGAGCTGTGGTTTCGCCTCGCGAGCATCCCTCAGCCGCCTCGCGAGCAGCCCTCAGCCACCTCACCCCTCTCGCGAGCAGCCGCCTCGCGTCACCCCTGTCGCGAGCAGCCGCCTCAGCCCTCAGCCACCTCACCCCTCGCGAGCAGCCCTGTCGCGAGCAGCCCTCACCCCCCGCGAGCAGCCCTGTCGCGAGCAGCCGCCTCACCCCTCGCGAGCAAACCCCCTCAATTGGCAGCCCTCACCCCTCGCGAGCAGCCGCCTCACCCCTCGCGAGCACCCCTCGCGAGCAGCCGCCTCACCCGTCTCGAGCACCCCTCGCCTTTTCTTGCCAAGGACCAAACCAACCTTGGATCTGCCTAGAAGAAGAAGGTGGCAGATCTGGTTCGGTCTACAAGAAGAAGGAGAGGCTACTGATCGGAGGCTAGGCGGAGCAGATCTAACCTATGGCCGGATCTGACCTGTGACTGCCAAGGCGGAGTCAGGTGGGGCCAGGCGGCGCTCCGGCGACCCTCAGGTGGTCCTGGCGGAGGGGTGGGGCTCCTCTCTGCCTTGGGCGAGGGGTGAGGGTCTTTCCAATTTTTGGGTTCTGATACTGTCCAACTCGCTCATTATCAACTCGCTATAACTCGTTCATTATCAACTCGCTATAACTCGTTCATTATCAACTCGCTCATTAAGCTAATGAGTCGAGCATGAGCATCCGCCAACTCGCTCATACTCGCTCATTAATCACCCCTAGGACTACTTACATACCCATATAAAATCCAAAGTTCACTTTTATTTTAATTTCAACATGGATCTGACCTTGCAGTGCATTGTCATTTCGCAATGAGCATTGAATGTATTTTCGTGTATTCAGGGACAGAGTTTAATATGATATTTATTTGATATATTAAAAACTATTTTTTGATTGAAAAAAATAAAATTTTAAATATATCCTTTATATCATTTAGACAGGACGTCCTAAAATTACAATCAATTAATGCTGATTTAATTGATCATCTAGAAAAAAAAATGAGAAGTCATTATTTATTAAAATATGTATAGTTTGACTTTTTTAGTTTGAAATATATTTTGCAATTAATGACCATTGAATTTGTTTATATTTAATCGAGGACAGTTCTAGCGTACATCTAACAGTTATGAAATGATCTATTTGATATATTTTACAAAAAACATGACAAGTCAATCGTTAAAAATTTTATTTGATGAAAAGTTAAATAATTTTCAAAATTGAGATCAATTTGATACGTGTCTTATTTATTAAATAAAATAATGGACAAATTAAACTTTTTAGTTTGAACAATATTTAAATTTTTTTAAAATTGAGCTAAATTTGATACGTGTCTTATTTATTAAATAAAAATGGACAAATTAAACTTTTTTAGTTTGAACAATATTTTTAAGATGCCAATGAATTTTCATGAAAATAAATATACGCTAAAATACTCTTTTATTAAAAATTGGCTATAAAATCCCTCCTAAATGTAATAAACTCTCCTCCGACATTTTTTGTATTGACTCGCCAAAATTATCTCATTTATCATTTACACATAACTAATATATAAATTCTCAGAGTGTCATATAGTTTTTCAGGATGTTAGATCATTTGGAAGGAAATGAACCAAGATTACTTTTTTCTTTCTAAAAACCATTATCGACGATAATGTTTATTACGGGAGCAAAGAGGGTTATATATCTAATTGCTAGCTAGATTAAAAGAAAACTTTTTATAAAAAATGGAGGTCTAGCCTTCAACATTTTGATGTTCATAAAATTAAAGACTTCCTACGTACGTACACAAAAGACGTTTTCTTTTACCACTAGATTAAAATTTGATTCTTACATGCTTTTGCTAACTAGATAGATAAATCTCATACTTATTAATTTTTTTTATGTTCTTTTCTTCCATTTTTATACTGCTAATTTTTTTAATACTTAAATTTATTTGGTTCTATTTACATAGTTAACTTTGTAGTATTTGATATTTAAATATATTTGTTGCTAAGTTCGTTAAAAAAATTAATAAGGTATATTACAAAAATTCTCACTCATGTTACACCATTAATAGTTTACTACATAGTCCTTTCCGCTACTAATTAAATTTGGGAATCAATCATAGGGAACTATGATTACCTAACCCAACTCGGAAAAAAGAAAAATCATTGCATAATGAATAGATAGTACACATCATAAAGTGCTTTCCAGCTCTTTGGGCCTTGGGGCAATATTTTTCAATTGTTTATCTTGAAGGGAACTTTTCAAGTATTTATTTAAGTAGCCCATTTCTTCTCTAGCAATCAATTGTCCGTCGGTGTTTTAATTTGTCTATATGCATACTCGTCCACGTTAATTTGCGATGTTATTTTTTTTGTGCGGTTGTTTGTAGGGGTGATCATCGGTCCGGTTTAATTGATTTTAAATTGAACTGAGAAATTTTGGATTAAATAATTCAATTTTTTTATTTAAATAGGTCAGTTTGATTTTTTTTTTAATTCGGTTTAATTTTTTTTATTGAATGAACCAACCAAACCCCAACCGTTTAATGAAATCGCTGAATATGCGGAGGTGAGATAAACTAGTTTGGGTTTTAAGTAAAGAAAAAAACTTTGGACCAATTGCAAAATAAAGAAGTGAAAATAAGAAATAATAAGAGTCTTGGGCAGTTGGGCTATTAATCCAATTTGAGAATTGGATTTTTAAAATATGTATTTTTATGATTAATCTCTTCTTATTCTAGTTTAACCGAACAAATTAAAATTTTTTCAATCTATTTTTTGAAAACCAATGACTGTTTGAGGCATCAATTTATTTTGGTCTCTAATTAAGGTACAATGCACCATTCAGTCTGTTTGTTTTTTTATGCTGCTCACATCCTTTGGTCTTCTCTGTGGTCTGTCGAAGCACTACCTGACATAGATTGTGGTCGGACTGTATTCGATGTGTTTTTATTTTTCAAAATGAGATATTGAGCTGATTTTGATGTTAAAACGACTATTTATAGTATATGAATATTGTTTAGAAATTGAAACAAAAATAGTTCAAATTTTGTACAGTATCAAATTTGTTATCAAGTAAATTTTGTAATACAAATGTCTTCAAACAAATATAAATGTTATAAATAATTTACATTAATTCATATCACATGTCCATTGATACTTGATAATGAACAAAACATATCTTTTTTTCATAACCAAGTTTTTTATTTGTAAGTTTGAACTAAGCACCTCTGTTACCTTGTTTCTTTTCGTAAAAACGGTGCATCTCAGAAGCCACTTTTTTTCAAAGATGGATTGTGCACAAAAGAATTTTCCTCAATACACGGACATGAAAAAGCCCGTGCTTACAGTCGCTCAAATTCAAACAGACAACTAATCAAATAAGGTACTAATAGACCTTTCAGAACCCAACATATAACAGGCTCAAACTGGGCTGCGTAAATTGCCGAACAGAGATAAAGAGTGTTCTGAGCTGCGCAAAAGAGAAGCAAGAAACATAAGATTTTGAGCAAAACTATTTTCAAAATAGCGCAATAGCCCAATAACTGTGTACCTGATAATATATTTTCAAATCCAGAGTAGAGCAATAATAAGATTATTGAACCTAGAGAGAACGATTCTCTCTTTATACTAAATTTACCCTTTCATAGTTCTATTTAAGGAGAATGCAAAAATGACTAATTAGATTATTGGTTTTTTTATTTTGTATGGTGACATTGCTATTTTGAGAGTTGAATTGAATAAGCCGAATAATTCAAAATTGAATGAATTTTGCTGCAAATAGTATAAAAAATTGTATATGTAGAAAAATATGACTTTATTTATCAAATTTAGATGTTTGAGTTGTTGATTGGTGTTTGCTCCAAAAGCCTGGAATATATATATATTTAGTTAATTTCTATGTTATATATATATGCAGCAAGAAAACTCATAAATACATTAGGCATCCAAGAGAATTGCTTTGGTGGACTTTTAACTGGACAGTTACAAAGATGTATTTGACCATGAACATATATGCATGAAATTAAGACTAATGCATGAAATTAAGTCTATTAAAAAAAAAGTTTAATTTATTTCAAAATAATACTCCGTTCACAAAATATTACCTTTATAAATTCTAATGGTAATAAAAAAAAAAAAAACTGAATTAGATGTGTTTCATTTTCGGTTTACCATTAACTTGGTAAGGAACAACAATAATAATATCCCACGTATACTTTAATTTCTAAAGCTCACAAGAAGAGTGTAACAAAAATTATAATGATATTTTGAGTCAACAATTCAATACTTTATAGTCATATAAATTTCATGTTTCACGATATTTGGGTGACAAATTAAAATGGTGTGATCAAATGAATGAAAATCTTGTGTTAGCCATTAAAATGGTGTTATCAAATGACTATGGGGGTCAAACGTGAATGGGGGTCAAGCATATAAAATTTTTCTACTACGAATGGGGGTCAATTTCACACTATCCATAATATTTTACTTTAATCTATATTAAAATAGAGTATAAATAAAAAAAAATTCAAAATGAATGGGGGTCAATTGACCCCCATTCACTGTATGTGGCTCCGCCCCTGGATCAAATGAATGAATACCTAGTTCCACTATATAAATCTCTCGAAATAGAGGCTTTTACATAAGTGAATTATTCTATTTCAATAATTAATGTTTTCTATTTTTAAGTATGTTGCTTGAAAAAATATTAGATATACATATATTGAACAATTAAGATATTTGAGAAAATCAATGTATGTGCAAAAAAAATATATCTTACTATTTTTCTTTCATATTAAAAATTAATATTATATAGCAATCGTCATTGGCCAAATCCAACATGGAGGAGATATATGAAATAGAGGAGATTTCTGGATGGAATGTGTGATATCTTTCTTCTTACTTACAAGGTAATTTTTTTAACAATTTTTTTCTTAACTTCATAGAATTTGAAGAAATTATAGGGTTTCTTCCTAATTTTTTAGGATCAATTTTTTGAAATTGTTATTTTATTGCTGACGGAATTTGAAATATTTTTTCTTGCTGTATTATTTAAAGATTGTTGTTATTTTTCAGGATTTCTGCTAACTTCATTTTTTATTTTGTTCAAAGTTATAAGAAATACTTCTTAAAGAATTTGGATCTCCTACTACAAGTTCACTACAACTTACATGTCTGCAATTTAATAAAAATGTCTTATCTTTTTTCTTGCTACTTTATTGGTATGTTCTATTTCCATTTTCTATTTTTATTAATTCCTCAAATTTGTTTCATTGTTTTTTTAATATATATATTTTTTTTCAGATTCTCTATATGTGTAAGATCTATGGTGACAGGCTCCTCTACAAAAAAGATCTGATTTTAGTACTCACTGACCAATTCCCTTTGCAAGAAGATTTGAGCTTAATAGAGGCTTGCCTGGTACAAATACACAAAATTGTTGTACCAGGCAGAGATAAGGTTGTGTCATTCCAGAGCCTAAATCCTGAATATACCTTTTTTCAGCTGGGACAGTAGTGGTCTTTTAGGTTTTTTTTTTTTTTGTAATCTGGTTTATGCAAGGTGCAAATCTTTTTTTTGTTGAATTTTGTGTTTTCTGGTACGTTTTGTTACACTGATCTTGAGGTAATGTTGTCTGTTGTGGTTGTTGCATCAGAATAGAACTGTTTTTGCACCAGAGAATTGTTATCTTGCTGAGGTGTATGGATTCTGGTATAAATTGTTTCTGCTGATCTGGTATGCTGATTTTACTGGTATAATTTTTTTTTCTTGTTTCTGATATGGTTTTGAAGCTCACCTTTGTAGGCTCTGCTACCATGCAATTTATAGATGGGAAATGATAAATTGAATGTCATATGATTTTATTGTATGTTTTGTACATATACAACAATGACTATATACATGCAAAGATATAATCCTAATAATTTAACTAACTGTTTTTTACTTTAGTCTAACCAGTTCAAAGATAAATATTATACAACTCATGTTTTCCCATGTTTTATTCTACTGTAAAATATTTGTGATTGAGGTACTGAATAATTGAATCTGCTGTAAAATGAATATTTCAGTATTATTGCCCCAATTCACTGTTGTTCGAATGTAAACTGTCTTGAGGAAAGCTTTTGACACCAAAACTATGATGATTAAGACAGAAATTGATTGATAATTTAATGTTTGCAGAAAGCTACTGTTATCTGGTATCACTGATGTTAAGGAGTAGATCTCTTACTTTCCTTTCCAATGATACAATACTTTCTAAATTTCAATACCAAGAGTTAACCCAATTTCAATCAAAGTACAAAAGCAGTTGCCTTTTTTTGATAAATAATAATTTACGTGAATTGGTGATCATAAAAAACTTTTCATATGTGGTTAATGGTTAATATTAATTGAAAGGTTCAAATCGAGTGTTTGGACTTTGAAAACAAAGATAGAGATCCATAGTACAAATCAATGTGTGCTTTGCAAAGTACTATATTTAACCTCACTCTAATTTTTTTATAATACAGTTGTTAGTTGTAAAAAAAAAAAAAAAATTTACAATTTAGATATTTATTATTTTAGAAAATGCAGATACTAATATCCCCTATCAGCATTCTAAATTCCAAACTATATTTTATCCACTTAAATTATCCCAATATTTTTATTTGCTGCATGTGTGTCATAAGTTGGTAAATCGGTTGACACCTGACAGTGTCTTGATAAACAATTTCTAACCCCTATATAGATGCGTCATGCGAGTGTCTGCATCAATTAAACATACATTTTTATGACATGGACACGACTTAATTAAACAATTGCGCATGAACTGGCGAACCTGGGAAGGGTCAAAATGGTGCATTTCGAGCGATGAGCAGGAGCATGGAATTCAGTTTTTTTGTTTCTCGCTGTATCTTCGAAATGCTGTAAGCCTACGCATGGGCGGAAGGTAAGTCACAGTGGGGGTGGCGCTAAGTCACCTCCAAGATTTTCAAAATTTTGTATGTATTAGCCCCCTTATGTATAATACAATTTTTTAAAGGGCTTGAATGTAAGAATGACATATCTTTTGTTGAGTGAGCCTATGGTGCTATGCATAGCACGGATGGCTAGTGTGTTACGGCTCAATATGATACTTTTTAAAATTCTAACGGTCGATCCAACCGTTCAATGTGATAACCATATGAATATGTACTTGCAAACTAAATTTATATTTTTTCAAATTTTTTTACTATTTTTTTAAATAGGTAGAAAAATCAGTGTTTTCTGAAAATTCTGGACCATCAAAATTTTACCTATCTAAAAAAATAGTAAAAAAATTCGAAAAAAATATAAAATTTAGTTTGCAAGTACATATTCATATGGTTATCACATTGAACGGTTGGATCGACCATTAGGACTTTAAAAAGTACCATATTGAGCCGTAGCACACTAGCCATCCGTGCTATACATAGCACCATAGGCTCACTCTCTTTTGTTTGTGCTTGACGCTTTGACATCCTTGACTGTGTGAAATTATTGAAGTTTGAAAAGCAGTTGAATTGAAATATGGAACGTCAAATATAAATTAATTAGGACACAAATAGCGGTGTGCGTCTTAACCAAAATAGCCACTGTTACCATTTTTTTTTTGGGAATTTTGGAAAGTGAAGCCCGGTTGCCGAAAAATAAAAGCAAGTTATCGGGAAAAAAAATAAAGAAGATGATTGAAAAGCAGGAAAATATTAAGAGTGAGAAATTTTTTTTTTTTTCTGAAAAATACTGAAAAATTAACATATTCTGAAAAGAGAAAAAATCAAAGTATAAAAGGTTAAATTTAAATTGATGTGAAGCCGTGAAGGACGTCATATTTTCTTCTTCTTGAAAGTGAAGTTTAATTTGAAGGTTTGTTTTTTATTTATTGACTATTTACAAATTCTTAAATTCTTTTGGATTTTTAATTTTTGTATAAAAAAATAAATTATGACAAAAATAATTTGTGTATGAAATTATAGAAGAGACTATTTATTTTTTTTGTGTATAATTTGTACGAAAGTATAATTTGTGTATAAGTTGCTCCGATGAGATTATTACAGAATATGATTTTTTTTAAAAATCACATGTTAAAATTTAATAAAGAAAATATTAATATGTTATGTTATACTTTATAGACATATCATTTCTATTGATGTTAGTTATTTATTGTATTTTTATGAATTTAAATAGTGAATTTTTTTATTATCTTGTGTTATAATTTTTTTTTAAATATATAATGTTTAGTCAGTTAGTCCTCCTTCCGCCCCTGACCTACGGGCTTTGTAAGGAACCAAAAAAAAAAAAAAAAAAAAAGATTGACCTGTCCATACTAGAGAAGCCCAAAATAATTTGGGTTCGATTGTGATTCAACCGTTGATGTACAAATTAAGTGCAAAACAAGATGCAGCCGAAAGCCTGACACTAACAAGGTCTTTAGTTATTTTTACTTTTTAGTGCCAGAGTAACAGTATCATGTTAACAAAAAAAAATAATAATGGAACTAATTATATTTTTTCTTAAAGAAAAGGTGCGTAGTCAGTTTCCTTGGGTTCAGATAATTAACAGAATTGCTCACCTGCATTTAAAAATATTTAGTACGGACAATTGATATTTTTATAGGAGTGCCGATTAATTCAATCACATCTTGTTTGGATGGAGAGTAGAGGAAGGGAGGGAATAGAAAGAAAATAAAACTTTCGTCTAATTGTGTTTGATTGACAAAATTATGTCGGAGGTGAAGGGTACAAGAGGTAAAAGGTTATTAACTTTGTATAATTATAATCAATAGAATCAGTTTCCCTTCCAATTTGAAGTGTAACAGATGGAAAAAAAATTATTGCAAATATTTTTAGAACAAAAAACACAAATGCCTAACCCTATATCTTACCGATATAATTCTTATATAATTTTTTTTTTTCCATAAACCTATAATAACCATCGAATTTCTCATTAACCTTCTAAATTTTAATCAACCAAACAAAAAATAGAACATAAAGGAAAGTTAAATTTATTTTCCATCATTAATCATTCAAACACAAAAAAATTAAATATGTTAATCTTCCTTTCTATTCCATTACATTCTCTTTTATTCTTCACCTCCCCTTCCTTCCTCTACTCTCCATCCAAACAAGGTGTCAAAAAAATCTTTGCTTAGAAAATGGTATATAAGCAAAACTATATATGGGTCTGAGTAATATACATAGCTCAGCTATTACTATAAGCACTCTATCTCTATATATGACCCAAAAAAAATCAATATATCCTATATATTAAGAGGAGGTTCTAATACATCGTGTTTTTTGTACTTCATCATACCTCATATTTTATATCTTCGTTTTTAAGGTCTAAATTGTCGATCTGAAGCTCAACATGACATCCATACTAAAATATGCCTGGAATGAAATTTTATAATTTTTGGAACTTGTTTACTATTTGTTAAGAGACGTACAAAATCACTGTTTTTGAACGGTCCAGAAATAGTGATTTTGTACATATCTTAAAATATAGTAAAAAAAAATCCAAAAATTATAAAATTTCATCCCAAGGCATATTTTAGTATGGATATCATGTTGAACAGTTCGGATCGACAAAGACTTTGAAAACTAAAATATAAAATATGAAATATGATGAGGTATGATAGACATGAGATATTAGAACCCTCCTCATATATTAATTCAAAATTCAACTCCCTTTTCGGTTCTCCTTTTACTATACATTTCCCTATTTTGCCCCTCCAAACAACCATGTCTCTACAATCAATAATGCCCTAGAAGTCTAGAACTTCAACATCCACTTAATTAAAGCACTGGTAACCCAAAATCAGAAAAAGTCTAAGATGTATGACGTTGACTAATGAGATGTTAATCACATACTAGATATCCAGAGCAGAGAGCAACAGAAAACCACCAAAAGTGTACAAGAAACTATTAGTTAATTTACTGTTCTTAGGCATGATTTGTAAAACACAAGTTTTTCTCACTCGTTTGATGGAACATTTGATGAAACCTTGACATTATATAGTTTATAGTAGTCTCGTTCTTTAAGCATATAAAGAAGTGCTACATCATTGTCAGCAATCCGCCCCAAACGAGTAGTGCGATAGTGCTCCTCTTCTGGTATGTAGAAATCGAACTCCCGTGTCCTGCATAAGCCCCAGCTCACACATACCTCTTTATCTGACACCTGGCAACTTGCAAGAACCTTTCTAAGATCTTTAAGCTGCAATAATTTAACATAATCCAACATATATAGATAACCAAATTAATAAGTACTTTCAAAGATATTATAATGAAAATTTTATTTCTAGTTACAAAATCCTCACAATTCCAAATAAGCCACTTAAAAGAAAAAGAAAAAATTATACAATGGTCAATTAACAACAATCACCAATGAACAAGTTGCATTTTGATTTTCAGCCATATATAGATAAAAGATTACTTGTATAGACACCAAAATATAGACTATCACTCCTTGCACATTTACACTAACATGGTTTTCAGTCCATATCTTGCAACTAGATATGACCTTGCGGACCAAAATATAGCAAAATTGCAAAAAAATTGGACCAAAATGAATATTTGAAAATTTTAGGAATCAAATCGGGGGTTAGGTGACAATTTGGAAACCAAATCTGTAATTTATTCCTAATGAAAACAAAGTTCTACAAACAGTGCTCCATCGAAACCAAGAAAGAAAAAAACATTGGAGAAACAACTTACAGGTAAACCCAGATGAAAGTAAGAATAGTGCAACCCCAGCAGGTTAAACACCATATTGATGTTCTTTCTGAAGAAATATAAATAAATATCTTCAAATCCGAGGTTCAGCCCTTCCATTACACCGATTGCTTTCAAATAATGACTTTGATGCAGTATTTCAGATTCTACATACTTCTCAAAAGGAGCAAACAAGGAAGTAGAGATGGTTGCCATGGTTACCACCGAATATTTGTGCGTTTCAATAAATGCAGTCTTCCATCCCTGCATCAGAAATTAAAAATTGAGAAAAGGTTGTTTATTATACATTTGGTTTTCTCAATTGGTCCTAGGAATGTTATGCAAAAGTTTACTTAATTAATGGAGCTATCTACCATCAGCACATATTTACCTGTCGGTAGTCAAGTTCATTCACTACCTTGTTAGCACAGTTGTAGAATTGTAGCACAACTTGATTTCAATAAAATGGGAAAACAATTGTGGCTAGGAAATGATTGCTTTGTTTTTAAGACTATTTCTCACTATATTAGGAAAATATGAATCATAATAAAAAATAATTTTATATCATTGTCATATAATTTTAGGAAATTTCAATAATATAGCAATAACCATCTCAATAAATGAGTAGGAACCATCCAATAAAAAATGATTAACCAGAGCAATTTTCTTAAAATATATACAGCTAATTTACAGAGAAACCTCTATTTTAGAGCACTCTTTCCATTCTGCCTTTGAAAACCTAGATACTCTTAACAAAATGAAGTATTTCACATTTTGCGCAAATAAGTTCTCGCACCAACAAATAGCACCTGACCTTGAACTTGTCAGAGTTTTTAGGTAGATCCCGCCACCTCCGCTTATAGAGCTCCTTCCAGACCTCATCAGAGTTGAAGAGTCCATTCAATTGCTTGGAACAACTACCTAGAGATAGCACGTCCGGCACCTTCACGTATTGCAAACATATTAGCTTGTCTGCTGATTGCATATAGGAACGGAGATATTTGCATGTAATCTTTCAACAAAGCACCCGCAATTTATCAACATTTGCAAGGCACAAACATGACTGTTCTACTCATAGAAAGAAGCCTTACTAACACAAGCTTCTCAAAAGTATGAAAATAAAATGAATATAGGCCCTCATATTTAAGTTTATTTATCTCTTTTAACTGGGAGCAAAACAATTTGTATTCTCTCCTATAAAAGTTTGCTCTTGTTCTGATTTCTTCTTTCTTTTTATCATATTCCTGTAAAACCCAAACCTAATCAGTTATTTGATGAAAAAAGATAAAATGAACCAATGGTATCATGAAAGATAATGATCGGGGAAAATTTGTCCAACAAAGAAATAATTCAATTGAAGAATCCACAAGATTATTCCCCAATAAACAACATGATTTTTGTAAAATGCCAAAAGATTACTGTTTTCTACAAGTCACTTAGTCTGTGCTTTTTGCACAAAAAATAGCATTTTCACTTCTACACTACCGATACATGATCTTACAGGTAAATGACCACACATACAAAGGTACTCTATTTTGTACGGATCTCTCTGGGTTTGGTGCCATATAACGAACTTGTATTACTAAAGAAACCAGTGGAAGAGAGAGGTAGAGAGAGAGAGAGAGAGAGAGCTGTGCCTGGAGGAAAGACAAAATGCTCAGTGCAATCCATGGTACTTCAATGGGGGAAGAATTGTACATATCCTTTCTTACTGAAACAAATAGAAGTAAAAAAAAGTTCAAACAGAATTTATTTTTACTGGTTTTTTTTTAACTACATGTAATTGGTGTACATTAAAAAAACAGAAATCTGAACCTGGGTTGTCCAAGATAACTCACCTTGCAGCAGTGTTTTTCTCAATCAAATTCTGACTAGGCAACAGAGACTGGTGCAAAGCTGATAGCTACTAGGATAACTATAATTGTACTGGTACCGAACCTGAGCAAAATTGCAACAGATACAGGTACTAGCTTTGTTTATACGAAGACGGGAGTACTGTTTTGATGCAAAAAGGTAATTTAAATTTGTTACTGAGTTACTATCATGTAACCAGACCAGACTTTATTTATGCAAAAAAAGGTGGTGACATCGTGACGATCAGTTTTCATGAAAAAAAAAAAGGGTGCATAATCAGGCCTTCTTTCAATTGATTTCAAATCAAAGAAAGAGAATGAAAGACGTGATGGGCTTGAAAAAGAAACGAGAAGAAAAGCACGCCAACCTTTTTGCCTCTTTGCGCCATCCATTGAACTTTGAAGCGCGTCTCAGTTATCACAAATATCTGCGAACAAAAATAGACGAAATTATCTCTCAGAGATTGTTTCCAAATTTTGCAAGAGCAATAATCTCTCAGGGATTGCTTACTTCTTGCAATAATCTCAAAGATTGCTTCCAAAATTGCAAGAGCAATAATCTCTCGTAACGCGCTTGGAAGAATAATTGGGTCGGCGAAAGCTAAGTTGGGCTTTTAAAAAGAGTAACAGATGTTGCTATTTATTTGCCGTTTTTACTTTGATTAGCTAAAAGTTGTCACTTGTTAATTCCAGCCGAATACCTGACTAAAGCAAATTACAAACGGACGGCCCAGATTAAATCCAGCCGGATTAAAGTTAGAAAGTTAGAAACTACGGGAAGGTCCATTTTGAAATTTGTGCCAAGTTAAAAAGAACTCATCTGGGCCGTCCGTTCGTAATTTGCTTGAATCAGGTACCTGAGGTGATATGAATTCCAGAAAATCAGTCTTACTTGGTTACAATTAAAGTAACTTATAGATTTCTACTATTTGGTTAATAGCCATAATGCACGGGTGGGATCTTTTTAGCATTACTTTGTAATTCGGGAGTGTAATGTTTGCAGTGGCCAAATTAAAAATAAGTACAATATATAAGAAATTTGAATAAATCAAAATGAATACATCCAAGAAACATTACAACAAAAAAAACAAATTTGTTTAGCATTTTAAGCAGCTTACTAATTTAAAACACAATTATAGTCAAACGACGTGACACACGTGACAAAATGGGCGGATCATGCAGCCTTCTGCTATATCTTGTTCAGCAGTTGCCTCTTCTTTATGTGGTTCCATGGCTGATTCTCTAATGCGCCTGAGAATTTCTACAATTCTTTCAAAATTTAACATTGGTTTCCTCCAATATTTCATTCAATAAATTTATTTAGTTAAAATTATTGGAAAACAATTTATACTTTTAATATAGTAAACAAAATAATTTATAAGTGATGACTTAGTAATTTTTTTTTTTGTGCGCTTAACTAATACGTACATTATGAATTTACAGTTGGTGATCAATTATACATAAAAATTAAAAGAATACAAATTTGATAATTCATTCGTAGTTTACTCATCAAAGATTTGGCTGCTAAGATAATGTGAAATGTAATTACAATAAACCTATGACAAATGGTAGTTGGTTCATGTAGTTCGATTTGATGTTCTCTCGTCATGCATATTAAAAAAAAATCCACTAGTCCATTGAATTGCTATAAAAAAAAAATGGTGACCTCTTCATGCTAAATCAAATCAATGCCACCGCGTGAAAACGGGGCAGATACGGAGTGAATAGTGGTAAAATCATATTCATATTTCTTTTTTATGTTCCGGATACAGAAACGGAACGGATATCACACATATCAGACGGATATGGATAAAGGTCCGGATCAGATTGGATATTTATTAAAATAATATTAAAAATATTAAAGTTCATAATATTTATCTAATTATAATGGTGAATAACATAAATTTTTCGTAATATATATTTAAATATATGGTATATATCTACTATTCAGATACGGATACATAAAAGCATATCAGTATCCCTATCCACACGAAGATATTCAGATATTGGATATCCACATCTAAGTTTTCAAATACGGATCGAATACGTATCGAATACAGATCGGATATTATCCATACTATTTTCACCCTAACCGCCGTCCATTGAAGCACGTAAAATATATTAAAAATAATTGGGCCGTGGATAGCTAAGTTGGGCTTTTAGAAAGAGTAATAGAGGCCGTTGTTAGTTATTTGCCTTTTCACATTTTTTTTTAGGGTAAGGTGGCAAAAATCTTACTAATTTCATTGATTAAAAAAATATTTACATCTGCTTAAATCTAAGGATTACGGCTCTTGTGAATATACTAAATCCTATTTACAATCCTGACATAGCTACTCAAATACTAACAAAACAATGTCATGCTTCCGCTGATACCTAATTTACCAGTATAATGACTGGTCGCCTATGATCATTTGCCTTTTCACTTTGATTAGCTAAAATTTGTCACTTGCTATAAAGAGTTTTTAGCGGTGGTTCCGAATTACAGCACAGGAAATCAGTCTGACAAGGTTACAATTTATACCATTTGGTTAATATCACATAAATCTATAACAATTTATACTTTATTTTACAAAAAATGATGTGCAGTGCGACAACGAACAATGCACGGGTGGGACTTCTTATGTTATTAATTTTGTAGGTAGGGTGTGTAATGTTAAAAAAAAAAAAATCAAATTTAAAACATCAAAGAAAAATAAAATTAAATAAACCAAATTTGTTTAGCATCTCAAGCTCCTTACTAATTTAAAATAAAGTTTCAAATAAATTAATACTTTATGCTCCTGCCTTCAGATTGCTTACAAACATCTCAAACATTTTAGAGATTCCTGGTAAGAATATAAGGATCTTATGAAATATTCTATATCATATATTTGTCTCGAAGCTTCTTGCGCACATCTTCTCCAGTAACACGGCCAATCTCTCCTTTTTCGGCTTTCAAACCAAGCAAACTAACTGCACCAATGCCATGCATTATAACTTTGTAAGTAATAACAAACATAACTATCACTACCAACCAAAGAAGAAAACAACAGTACACAGCTGGTTCTAATCTAATTAAACTATTCACTTTCGATACACATGACAATAGGAGAAAAAGCAACCCAAAAGCCCTTCCTTTTTTTTGCTCATTTATGGGGATAATTGTGAAAAAATGGTTATTGAGTACACTTGTTGTGCAATGTATGACTTTTCACAATTTAATGGACGGATTATATATATTATTGAGGTATTCCAAGTCTATAAATGGCTCTATGAATCCCCCTACAACAATCAACAAAAATATTAGAAAAAAGGAGGAATTTCATGTATACCCCTCAAAAACTTTAAATTACGTATTCCCCTTCTAAACTTCCAAAACTCACAAATTAACCCATTTTATTGCCTTTTATATTAAACCTCATTTTAAATTTGTAAAATACCCATTTTACCCTTTATTAAAAACATAAAGAAAATTGTAACTTGTTTTAGAAAAATGTCGGTCTTATAAATATGTTGACCTTTATAAAATACCCATTTAAATCTATTTTGGTCTTATAATATTTTACCCTTTATAAACTTGCAATATTTATTTTATTGTGCCCTTTACACTTTATAAAAATATTCATTTTGGCCTCAAAAACCGAATACTCATTATACCCTTTACCCTTCATAAAATACCTATTTTGCCCATGAAACCCAATCAAATATAAAAGCGACATTATTCTTAAACAAGCTACAATTTTTTATGCTTTTAATAAAGGGCCAAATGGATATTTTATAAATTTAAAATGAGTTTTAATATAAAAGACAATAAAATGGGTAAATTTGTGAGTTTTGGAAGTTTAGAGGGGGAATACATAATTTTGAAGTTTAGAGAGAAAAATATGTAATTTTGAAGTTTTTGAGGGATATACGTGAAATTTCTCCTAGGAAAAAGGGACTGAGATGCACACAAGGCAATAACCTGCCAGTAACCCGCCATATTGGACCACAGGTCGTTTCTGTTCAGAAGGCGTGCCACAAGCAAAGAAATAGGCAGCCTTGCCACATTTTCTTCAGTTATTCTCTCTTCTTTATGAGGTTCCATGACCGACTCTTCAATGCGCCTGAGATGTTCTACAATTAACTTTAGGATTTCTTCCAATAAGTAACATTAGTTTCTTCCAATATTTTATTCAATAAATTTATTTAGTTAAAATTATTAGAAAACAATCTTTACTTTTAATATAGTAAACAAACAAAATATATATTTGATGACTTGTAATTTTTTGTGCGCACTAATTCATTATGAATTTATAGTTGATGAACAATTATATATAAAGATGAAAAGAATACAAATTTGATAATTCATTCGTAGTTTACTCATGAAAGATTTGCCTACTAAGATAATATGAAATGTATTCACAATAAACTTATGACAAAATATGGTCGTTGGTTCACGTTGTTTAATTTGATTTTCTCCAAAGAAAAATCCACTAGTTCACATCAATTGTGGTAAAAAAAAAAAAAAAAAGTAAATCAATGCCACTGCCATCCATTGAAGCGCGTAAAATTAATTAACTAGGCTGTAAAATTATTTAAAAGTAATTGGGCTACTCGAAGCTTCATAGAGCAAACTAACTGTAGAACTCTGTAGGACCATCAAAGCTCTGTAGAACTCTTAAGTGTTCGAGCCTCCGCTTGATCACTTCGAGCTCCTTCGTTGCTGGACACTGGTGAGGTTGTCCTGGTCTTGATGAAGAACCAGGTTAAGAGACGGTGGGAGATTTGTGCCATTCCCAGCGGCTGAACGGATTGGATGGGCCGCAATATTTTTTTGAAGAAAAAAATATTTGAGCTGAAATATAACAGAAATAGGAAAATATAAAAATAAAAATAAGATTTCAAATAAATACAGAAAGGGAAAGGGAATGAAAAAAAGAAAATAGATAGCAAAACTTGGAACTGGTGCGGATGCCAGTATATTGGCGCTGGTACCGACCCTTCCTTCTTCCCCAATGTAGATTTGCTATTTAGTCCTTCAATATTTCGTTATCTAATTTGTTGCTATTGTGCGTGTCCTTGCTTGATAAAACTGGATTTACCAAAGCACTTCGTTCCGAAGTTCCTCGATGCTCTTGATGTTGTTTGTGAACGTTCTTGTGCAGCGCTCGCGCCATATTATGAATTGTGTGATTAATAGCGTCGACTTCTGTTGTACTGGTATTCTTGCGCTTATCAACAGTTGTAATCTTAATGCACCAACAATTTAAATGCTAAACAATTTAGTAAGGATTTTTAAATGCTAAACAAAATTAATTAGTTCATGTAGTTTGTATTCTTCGATGTATTCAATTTGATTAATAAAAATTTCTTGTAAATCATACATGTGCCAGTGAAAACATTACACTCCCTACCTACAAAGTAATAACATAAAAAATGCCAGCCATGCATTGATCGTTGTCGCACTGCACAATATCATTCCCGTAAAAAATTTATAAACTTTTTTAACAAGCGATAAATTTTAATTAGCTAATCAAAGTGAAAAGGCAAATAACTAACAAGCTCTATTACTCTTTCTAAAAGCCCAACTTAATTAGGTCTCCCCGGCCCAACTTTTTGCATGAAAACTGATCGTCACCACCTTTTTGCATAACAATTCATGTCAGCATAGACTGCATAGTGATGGACTAGTAGATTTTTTTTTAATATTCATGATTAGAGAACATCAGATAATCTGCATGAACCAATTACCATTTGTCATAAGTTTATTGTGAGTATATTTCATATTATCTCAGCAGACAAATTCGTGACTAAACTACGAATGAATTACCAAATTTGTATGATTTTTTTATCTTTATATATAAGTTATCAACTATACCTCCATAATTTGTTATTAATTGAATTGTAAGTAGGCATTAAAGCCACTAACTTTAAAAAAAATATATATACTTTCATAATGTATTAGTCAATATGCACGCACAAAAAATATAGAAGTCATCAAATACATATATTTTTTTTTATTAAAAGTAAAGATTGTTTACAAAAATTTAACTAAATAAATTTATAGAATAAAATATTGGAAGAAATCAACATTAACTGTTCAACAAGTTCTAACTTTGTTTAAATTGTCTGCTCGAACCGATACTGCAACTCTTGTTATCGAATCAGACATAATTATTAAACAATGTATTATAGATAAATAAAAATTAATAATAAAAATTGATAATAGGCAGCTAGGTACGTAGTTGGAGATTTTAATTAATAATTAAATCTAGTTCGAATACGATTTGGTGCTTGCCTTTTGGTCAATGCCTGATGACGCTAACTAACAAACTAAAGCCGCATCCTAATTGTATGAGATATGTTAAAAGCTAGGAGGAAGGTCCAATATCTAGCTCAAGAAAAGGGGAGAACGAAAATTTGGAAATCCGGACAGTAATTGTAGAATATCGCAAAAGAACTGATAAAATTTAAATGTAAATCCATCTGGGCCAGGGGCTCCATTTGGTTCAGAGACAAAGACTGCATGCTTAAGTTCAATTTCAAAGAAAAGTCTATCTAGTTCCCATTGTTTTATATTTAACAACTTATCTTCTAAATCCCAAAAGTCAGAATCTAAATAGGCAAATTTACAGCCAATGGAGCCTAACAATTCTTTGTAATATGCAACTACATGAGATTTTATTTCTGTTTGTAATCTTTTTCCTAGTATTGAGTTGTCCGGCCCAATTTGCACTGATATGCAACCTAGATATATAGCCCATTTGTTATGGGCTGACCTAAATTAAAAGAAGTCCGGCCCAAGAACTCCAATATGAAATATTTAAAAGGAAGCGAATCATAGGGTTCTGCAGAAATGTCAGGGTATTATATGATCATATAAAATCATCATGCAAACAACGTACATTGCACAAAGTTTCAAAGTACAAATTTCTTGCTAATCATCATCTGCACACAGAAAACGCAAACCTAAAACCACTTCCTTGAAAAATTAATGGTGATTTTCAAGAGTTGGATCTCCTTGAAAATTGCGGTCAACCGTGACGATGTGCGCGCCTAGTAAAACAATGGTTGAAATCTCTTAGTTTTAAAAAATTAACAAAAATATTGTCTCCAAATCTTATCTTCTAACTTGGGTGTAGTATCTTCTGTGGCCTTTTACTATGTATAGCTAGTTAGCTACGGGCGGATTTATGTACTGAGAGCATAGGGTCAATTGATTGCTATGAGTACTGTAAAATTGAATTCCACAAACACTCGACTAAACTATATATTTACTAGAGAAAATTTGTGACATATAGTTTATTATTTTTTTAAACTTCAATTTTCATGACATTTAATTATTAAAACTGGTAGTGGTTACTTTTATAGGCCAATATAACATGAGTATTTGATTATCAACTCAACATTGACCAGAATTTAATCTTGAAGTAAAAAAAAAAATAGGATATGACACTTGTAACTCAAATTACCTCAGTTTAAGTGATTCAAAAGATCTAGCGCCATATTAAAGCACCCCATGTTACCTGTAGCACTATATATATAACACCCATCTTCCTGATTTCTTCATAACTTCCCTTACTAGCTAAGTCACACCAAGCAAAGATGACCCATCCACATCCTCTTCCTCTCTCTCTAATCCTCTTTGGCATCACACTCTTGACATCCCTCCTCCCTCTCACTCTAGGGCAACAACCAGTAGTCAATGCCCTTGTAGCCCCTATCACAAAGGATTCATGCACCTCTCTCTACACCATTGCTCTCAACTCCACCCAGCAGTACCTCATCGACCTCACCGGCCGGTTCGTTTGGGGTCCATGCCCCACAAACTACTATCCTGTTCAATGCACTGCCCCGATTTGCAATGAAGCCCGCTTTAGTGATTGCCCGATAATAAATGGCTATAGACCTCCTGGTTTTTGCAGATGCGAGAAGTCCATGAGACACCCAATTACCGGTGCCTGCTTCTCAGGTAATGAAACCCTAATTCCTATCTACATTGCTTCTACCGATGGTAGAAATCCTACATCCTTGGTGTCAGCCGACTATGTCAACATTTGTGCACCGGATAGTTCCCTAGCTGGGCTCCCTCGCGGTGCAGTTGGTATAGCAGGGTTTGGCCGTACAAGCCTTGTATCCCTACCTGCACGGCTTGCATGGGATGTAACATGGGGTATATATTCACACCCCAACGGAAATCCATCATTTTATAACCGATTCGCATTGTGTCTTCCAAGTACTACAAATGCACCCGGTGTGGCCTTTTTCGGTGCCAACCCCTACCACTTCCTCCCGACATATCTTCCTGACATAAGCAATTTTCTAACCTACACCACTTTGCTTCAGAGTCCTAGTTATAACGATGTTGCTTACTACCTCAATGTAAAAGGGTTAGCCGTCAATGGCATGTCAGTGTCGCTTCCCACTTTCAGTGTCAAGCTAAGCACAACAATTCCCTACACAACCATGAGAACAAGTATCTACAAGCCATTTATTGAGGCTTACAAGACAGCCACTAATTGGATCCCGCACAAGCCGTCGGTGAAACCATTCGAATTGTGCTTTGATACACGTGATTTAGGATCAACTAGGGTTGGGTATGGTGTGCCGCCTATAGATATTATGTTGAATGATGGAAAGAATTGGACAATATTTGGCGCAAACTCGCTCAAGGATGTAAAGGCCAACACTGCATGCTTGGCATTTGTGGATGGCGGTGAGAACGAGACAGTGGCAATTACGCTCGGAGGTTTCCAAATGGAGGATAGCTTCTTGCTCTTTGATGTTCCCAATTCAACTCTAGGGTTTATTCCTACTCTAAGGGGTCTTCAGACCACCTGTTCAAATTTCAACTTCACATCTTTGGTTTAGTAATTAATGCTAGCTGTTTTTTTTTTATTCATAAAATGCCCGTAGGCCTAATGCTAGCTGGTTCAAGTATGCCATATCAGTATATGGGTGATGTTAGTCAACTAATGTGTTCAATAAGATGCGCGTTCAAGCATTAATTATACGCATGACGTGGAAGATGTATTCTATAATTTAGTGTCTAATAAATGATTAATTAGCTCTGTTGTTATTGCTTTATTATCATTTCATTGCATGATCCAGTTTTTGCGCGTCAATATATATATTATAGTTTATTATCACTCGATCAAATTAAACTAACTAATTGAGAAAAGGTCAAACTATAAATTTAAATGATGATCAAATCTCTGTGTATATAAAAGTCAAAGATGCTTAGATTGAACAATGCTTCAACTTTAAAGCATATATATCTTTGACTAAACAATGATGATCAGATCTATGGGCCGGTACAACTAATTATGGTCTGTTTCAGTTTTCTACTTGCGCTAGGATATAATAAATGAGATATGTAACACACACGCACACACACACACCCAGGGTGAGTTTACAAATAAATGAATATTAATTAACACAATATTAAATTTCAAAAGCTCTCTTTCAATTAAGATACAATTATTAATACGTCTTAACAACTGTACAGTAAAATTTATTTCAAAACTCAGATGCACAAAATACTTCTCTGACATATCTGCACACTAACTGGTAGCTTCTACCATGTATTTCAAAAAACATATATCTGCACACAAAACTTACATATATAAGTTAAAATCATACATGCATATCTCTCAATTATTAATTTTGCGGTAGCCAGAACTGCAAATAACTCTCGAATATTAATTACTACTGGTGAAATTGAATGCATTGCACGTAACCCTCATGAACAAAGAGAAGAACTGATACCTAGCCTTGATTTGTCCATGTCAAACAACAAGAAATTATTTTCAATTTGAAACCCTCCTATTACCATACCATGCTCCATGTTCATACCACCATCAACAAATCCCAGACAAAGCGCTTCTTCGCCCAACTTGCACCATTGAGGTAGATCCAAATATGCTCCATTCTTTGCCTCCGTCTAGTATCAGATCAATCTGAGGCACATAATAGCCAACCCATAGAAAATGGTACAGTGCTTTTATTCAAGCATACTTCGAATGGTTTGACAGAAGCAACACGTGCGTACCCAGCAGACTCCTTGTTGAAAGCATCAATGAATGGATGATAGATATCACTCCTAAGCTTGGTGTATGGATCTGTTGTGCTAATCAAGGCAGTCGTGCCGGGCTTGATCGATAATTTTTGTGTATGATTGACTGCAAGTCCAGTGAGGGTTATCATGTAGGATTGATTTTGTGGGTGTATAACCAAAGGTATGTATGTAATAACTGTGCTCAAATCGACACTAGCTATAAGGAAACATGGTATAATATGGTTCGCTACTGAAAAATATTACACCTTGTTTGCTATAACTGTCTGGCATACAAATACTGAATTGCTTCTTCATAGATAACCTGGAGATGAGCTGAGAAGATAAACTATGAGGTGATCTGGCGAGACCGGCCACAGAAGTTGCATTGCAAGATGTTTTGATCGATACTCGATACAGTGACATCTCCCGTCGGGTTTTTCCCATCAGTCGAGTTAATTTTCACGCTTGTTTGAACTCCCTTAGGGTTAGAATAAGGACAGCAAGGGAAGGATAGAAAGGTTGATGAGAGGTCTATAATGAATTGTTGGTTTGGATTGGCATCATTGATTTTTAGAGAAATGGTGTAGAGAGATGTGTTGCTTTTATTAATTAATTGGTGCTACTAATGCTTTAACTGGATGTTCGAATTCTTTAGCATGAATAATTGAAGGTTGTTTTAAGGTGAAAAATGGGGAAATGGATAGCAAAAGAAGAACAGAAAAGGGGGTTAAATTTTGGATAGAAGCCATGAGAGAATGTCTTATTAATTTGTTTCATTTCATGAAGCTGTATATATGGCAAGTATTCAACTACATATATTATATTCCATCCACAAAGGTCGGAAACGTAATAATTGGTACTCTTATTAAAATAACTTCTATTTTTCCTGATAATTAATGCGAAAAATATTCGAGAATTTTTAATTCTGTGGGCCTTATGAACTGGCTTTAGTAAGCATCTTACCTGATCATGCATATATGTGCATGGCCAAGTTAATTTCAGTTTACTTTTATCATCTTCGATTTGAGTTCCCCCTCAAATAATTAATTAGTTAATTAATTATCTTATCTATTAGGAAAAAAAAATGGAAGACTTTGATGTAAACTTTGGGAACTGCATCATCGATCGATCCAATGTATCAAGCTTATATTGCACTATGGATACAATAAATTTTCCTCAATCTCATGCATCAATCAATCACATGGTACGTCACTAAGAAAACCTTTTAAGCTTTCATTCAAAAAAAAAAAAAAAAAACCTTTTAGAGTAGAACAGGGTGTTCCTAAGTTCACCAAGTTTTTTTGTGAACTCAACTCTAAAATCTATTGGATTGGTTTCAAACGATGAGACCAAACAGTTAAAATCCTTCTACTTTACGAGTGATGTATCTACATGTGAAAATTTTAAATTTTTTAGTTTAGTATAAAGTTAAGTGGTCAAAATAAGAAGGTTTATAAATTAATTTTAATGCATTCATTTTTTAAACGTCTTTTGACCACTTAACTTTTAACAAAATTAATTCTAGCTAGTTGTACGCCGGCCCATGCATGTTATAGGATGATCAATTAATTAATGACACATTATCATGAAATTTCTGGATGTTTTCGTGAGGAGCAGTCATGTGATGAGTTGCGTACCACTCAAACATGCACACACTCGTTGCACTTTTTATAAGATTGGAGATAAGGGGGTGGAGGAGAAGCTGGAGACAGGTGGTGGGAAAGAGATATCTTCATAAGAGGAGATATTCAAATATTTTTTGAACTTCTTACTTCTGAATTTTTTTTATTTTATTCAGAAAAAATTAATAAGATTAACTATAGGTAGTATTATTAACATTACAATGTTAGAGCATGAATTTGGATTTAAATTCTAAATCAAAATATTTAACATCAAATTTCAGAATTAATTGAGTCCGACTATTGTCAAATTCCAGACAAATAACAATTTAATTAATTCCGAAATTTTTATTAATATCCAAAAAGTAATTCAAATTTCACAAATTACATCTGTTTTCAACAAAATTCCAAAACTAACCAATCCACTGAATAATTCAATGGAAATGGATTTCCTATTAACGGAAATAGGATTTCTATTTTTTATTTTAACTAAATAGAAGATGTTATGATTTTTTTTATTTTTTATTGAAATTTTAGAAATACTTTTATATTTTTTGAAAAATAGATGGAGTACTATAGAATTAAATTTACTAAAAAACTGCGACAAATAACCCGGATCAATATTTTTCAGTCAGGATTTTTTACGGCTATAAGAAAAATTAAAATATTTCTTGGTGTGTTACCGGAAAAAAAATATTTTGGATCTGAGTTATTAATCATTGTTCAAAAATAACTTATGGGTAAATAAAAAAATATCGTGGTCCTAGTAAATTCAAATTCTAAGGTATTCCATCTATTTCTCTAGAAGTGATGTTAAAAAAGTATTATAGCTTCTAGAAAAATAAATAGAATATCTTAGAATTTAAATTTGCTAGAAGGACCACGATAATTATTTTATTTACCCATAAGTGATTTTACATCAGGATCAATAACTCATCCAAAATATTTTTACTTTTTTCCAATAACACACCAAGAAATAGTTAATTTTTCTTATAGCCGCAAAAAATTTTGTCTGAAAATGTTGATCCGGGTTATTTGTCGCAGTATTTCTAGTAAATTCAATTATATAGTACTCCATCTATTTTTCAAGAAATATAAAAATATTTCTAGTATTTCAATAGAATAAACAAGAAAATCATAACATCTTCTATTTAATTAAAATAAAAAAAATCAGAAATCCTATTTCCGTTGAATTATTCAACGGAAATTAAGTTGCTTTCCAAATTCGCCAATTAAAACGGAAATTCAGAGAATTCCCGTTGAATTATTCAGCGGATTGGTTAGTTTTGAAATTTTGTTGAAATCGGGTGTACTTTGTAAAATTTGAATTATATTTTGGATAATAATAAAAATTTCGGTAATTAATTAAATAATTGTTGAATGCGCATGGCCGCAGGTTAAAAACCTAAAACTAGCAAATTATCCTTCAAACATTTTAAATTTGATAAAATCACAGCAGTATAATAATGAAGTAAGAGTAAAACTACAGGGTGTTCTTAAGTTCACTAAGTTCATTTGGGAACTCAATCCTAAAAAACTTATCATATTGGCTTCAAATAATGAATCCAAACCGTTTAAAATCATCTATCTTATGAGTGATACATCTACATGCGAAAATTTTAAACTTTTGAATTATTTTAGTATAAAGTCAAGCAGTCAAAATTATAAGATTTATAAATTAATTTTTATGCATTGTTTTTGACCATTTGACTCTATACAAATCAATTAGTTTGAAAATTTAAAAAATTTGTATGTAGATGCATCACTCATAACGTAAATGGATTCGACGGTTTGAATTTATTGTTTGAAGCTAATCTAATGAGCTTTGAAGTTAAATTCACAGGACTTGTGAAGTCAAGAAACCCTAGTCCTACTCGAATTCGCATCCTCTGAGATATCTCATATGTTGCGTTATTTTTTAGAAAATCTCAACCGTTCAAATACGTTCTACACGAATCTCAAAGCTTAATGCTATCCCCAAATAGACACCGGACACTTTTAATGTTGGGCACGATAAGGCTCGAAGTCAATTCACTGATCAGAATCGAGTCATTCGAGAGCAGCCACATGAACACAAGCAATCAACTAACCAAAGCAACACGTTGTCGTCTTCTCCTCCCGGCCACGTCGAGCTACCGACGCCTCTACTTCCTCCTCTTTTTCTCCCCTCATTCTACTCTTTTATATTTCCACTTCTCTCTTAATTTCTCCTTTCTATTACATTCTAATTTCTCCCTCTTTTTGTTTTCTTTTTATTTCCGATATTGACTCTAAATTTTCTATCTTTCCCTCTCAATCGGCCATTTCCCCCATGATCAAATTAGAGGACATAGTTAATCGGCAAAAAGCATGTGAGTGGAGTTACTAGGTGGCATTAAACTAAATGTCAATGTGGTTACACGTTCATATTCATACAAAATGGTCTTATTAAAAGAAATTCACTTATTTTTCTCCTTATTTTAATAATTAGTTATTTTGCGCTAAACCCCTTATATTATTAGAAATAACTTGGCCTTTAAATACTATGTTTTCAATTCACATGATATTACCAAATTTTAAAATAACCTATGTTAGACTAAATATTTTACAAGTATAATAAAATTAATTAACATCTATAATTTATTACACCGTATCGTAATGTAAATCTTAATATCTTATGATATTTTAGTATTTCTAATTATAACACAATTAAATATTTGTTAAGGACTTTAAAATTATCTATTTCCTAATTAAAATTTTCCTATGTACTTCTTGTGTATTTATTTCAAATTATTGAGATAACAAAGTTTGTAATTATACTTCAAAATCTATATATTGCCATACCACTTTATTTCAAGTAAAATGAAAATTTCATATTTTAAAAAAAATTGGGATGTTACAATTCCTCCCCGGTCACGCAAAATATGAGATATCTCAGGATACGCACTCGTTCTACTCACGAAGCAAAATATTTAACGGCACGGATTAGTGCAGCTTCCCCGTTGCATACCCAGAAGCAAACAGCAAGCCAGCAACAACAGGGAAAGCTACTAAATTTATCTGCGGCTGTTTTCCATACAACTTTTATGTAACAATTAACTTGCAGTTAGCACTTAGTAGTTAGCGCAGATGTTTTTAACCCGCTGCAGAATGACCTGTGTGTGAACCCGATGGACATCGAACTGTTGGATTCGTATTGCGATCGCGCTACCGCTACTGATCAAAATTTATGGTTGATTTATAGTATACACACGAATCTTGACGCGGATCAACCGCTCCCATTCTTCTTGATTGTCGAGTCTCTAGCTACACCTCCGGCTGCAAGTAATGTCCGCAGAAGAAACTAATTGTGCACTGTTCATAAGGAGAAGTATAATACTTATTGGATCCCAAAACAATTGTTTATTGCTACAAGGAAAAAAAGAGTCGCTTGTAAACAGAGACTATTATTTTTTAATTAAAGTGGGGAAACCCATGATTTCATTAAAATCAAGGAGCAAAATGAAAATTAAAATAGGTAAAACATTAATTAGGCCAAAATGTCAGCATTTAAGAATGTATAATAATTAACTTCTTTAAAAAAATTCTTACGCGACAAACTGCACAGTTAAAAGCTGAACAACCATTCTAAAAAATAATTAAAGAAGAGGATATTAATTAGTGAGAATACCCGCCGATTTCATTTGGATTGATTTTACAAAATACCAATTGCTGGCACTAGAATCAGGATATTAAAAATCTAGAGACTATTTAAAATATTAATTAATCCTAAAACAGTATCAGAAATCGATATTTTTTGTCAAAGATGATTAAGAAAAATTGGATCCCCTCTTTCTAACAAAAAGATGATAATATCTATTAATTGAAAAGAAAACAAAAATGCTGACTTTCCTGCAAGATATGCATGCCAGGTTGCAGATACGCCAATGGAAAATCTCTTTCTCTGTATTATCTTCAGATCATGCAAGGATAGCATCATACATTAAACCATCTTAGTTTCTCTATATAAGACCAAGTATTATCACCTCCTATATATCAAAATACAAAGAGAAACCCAAAATGGCACAACTGAAAACCCTTGATCTCATTGCCATCCTCCTATCCATTTCTCTCTTGACATCCATCCCTCTAACTCAAGGTCGACAACCGAAGGTCAATGCACTCGTCGCACCAGTCACAAAGGATTCATCCACCTCACTCTACACCGTCGCTCTCAACTCCACCAAGCAGTACCTCATCGACCTTGCGGGACCCGTCGTCTGGTCACCATGCCCCACAAACTATGGTTTAGTGCAATGCACGGCGCCAATTTGCAACGAAGCAAATTCCTTCCGCTATCCCGATTGCAAACCTATTATAAATGGTTTACAACCTACTGGTTTTTGCAAATGTGTTTCATCCACGAAAAACCCCGTCACCAGAGAGTGCTTCTCAGGTAATGCAACCCTAATTGGGACCTACCTTGCTTCCACTGATGGTAAAAACCCTAGAGCTTCGGTAAATGCCGATTATGTCAACATATGTGCACCAGATAGTGCTCTAAGTGGCCTTCCTCCCGGTGCGGTTGGCGGAGCCGGGTTCGGCAGGACAAGTCTTGTATCTCTACCCGCACGGCTCGCGTGGGACCTATCATTTCACAATGAATTTGTGTTGTGCCTACCGGCTACTACGAATGCACCCGGTGTAGCCTTTTTCGGGGCCAAACCCTACTTTCTCCTCCCTCCAAATAGTCCAGATATAAGCAGTTTACTTCATTATACTACATTGCTTAAAAGCCCTAATAATTACGATGCCGCTTATTACCTTAATGTGAACGGGTTAGCTATCAATCTCCAAGCAGTGTCTTTTCCAGACAAAAATGAATTTAACTTCGATTCATACGGTAATGGAGGCGTCAAGCTTAGCACAACAATTCCGTACACCGTCATGAGAAGCGACATCTACAAGCAATTTCTTCACGAGTACAAAGAGGCCACAAAGGGGATTCCGAAAATGCCGGCAGTAGCGCCATTCGAACTGTGCTATAATTCAAGTGCTCTCAGTTCAACTAGGCTTGGGTATGGTGTGCCTTCTATAGACATCATGTTGAATGATGGTAAGAATTGGACTATATTCGGTGCAAACTCAATCAAGGATGTAGAGACCAACACAGCATGCTTTGCATTTGTCGATGGAGGTAAGAACGAGGTGACGGCGATTACACTTGGCGGCTTCCAAATGGAGAATAGCTTCATGCATTTTGATGTTCCCAATTCAGTTCTGGGGTTTCTTCCCACATTATTGGGTATCCGGACCACTTGTTCTAATTTCAACTTTACATCTGGAGGGAACTAATTTAAACAGCAAATCAATGAACTGATGTAGTGATGTGTTGGAAAAGAAATAATTAATGTGTATGTACTATATTGTTGGTCAATGTGTGTTTTATTATTTAATAATTGATGTAATTAGCCGGCTCTTATTATCAATTGTTTCTCTTTTGGCCATGTAATTATTTTTGATAATACTGATGAATTGATGTTGTGGTCTTCACGTCCAATTGTTTTCCAATAAATTGAAATGTCAATTGAAATGTCAAACTTTTACGTACATTACAGATTGATATATAATTCAAACATATATCTGCCCATAATCAGTGATATTGATAAACAAATTGGTAGGTACAGGATGGGGTGAGCTGCACCAAATTCAGCTGATGATACCAATGAGGAACCTTGGCCATTATGCTTAATTAGGGGTGTCAATGGTATTATTTTATCCGTTTACCCGACCCATATCATATTCAATAAGACGGATATGGGTAAGGTTCCTTTTCGTTAGTTTATTGGGTACGGGTATGGATAAAGTTTTTTCGTTAGCCTAACGGGTACGGGTTTGAAAATGCTTCCACCCAATCCGTATCACACCTGTTGGCACCTCTAATTATGCTTTATTTGACCATTATACTTGCCAATTGTACTAAAAATAGAATGGACTAAATAGAATACCATAAAAACCAGGAGTCAAATGAGAAACTAGCAGCTCACAGAAAGAAATGTCAATAGTAGTTATGCCTGATAGATACATACTAGATACGACTAGAATTCTGAAACAGGCAACAGATTTATAATGTACTTGATTTTGATTGTATTTCAGTTGTTCACTTATTCATAGTTATATTTTACCACTTTGGAGGGTGAATTATAAAGTTTTTATTTCCTGAACAGTTTTTGCTCAAATTTTTTTTATTTGGTAAATTAAAATCTAAACTGTGGAATGCATTTGAAAATCTACTTTAAAATTGAATTCCCATTTCTTACAAACTGGAAAATTTTATATACTGCATTGATCTGGATACTGAATAATACATTTTTTTTAATGGTGACCAAAATAGGACTGCAAACAATAGCGTCAATATATTATAGTTTTATGATCACTCGATCAAAATTAAACTAATTGAGTAAAGATCAAAATTAAACTAATTGAGTAAAGGTCAAACACGGCACAGGTGATGTATTAAAGAGGACAGGTATTACCGAAGAAGAGTTGTCAAATATAATAGAGAGCACTTGCTAGTAAGAATAAACAGTATGAAATATCTAACAGGGTTAGAAAAGAGCAAGCAGCTGTTGGTATCCTCTTAATGGATGAACCTGGTGATACGGTCAGGGGACCTTGCGAACCATCAATCAATAATTACAATCTGCGGTATGTTGTTTGTAGATTAGCAATATTTGTGTAGCCTCTAAATTTTTACTGGTACGGTATACTGGTACTGCGTACCAGTACTGCAATTTTGCCTGATCTTTGTTTGGTTTGAAGTTAACATGTATTCCATTGTTTATTGTTACAATTTATCAGATACAATCTAGTGCTTCGTATAACTGGTAATCTTTAGATAATGTAGAGATTGGGAACACTTCCTGGTACACTTATCAAATTCAGATTTTTTTTAAAACATTTTGGATAGTTTAAATGAGCTTCAGTTATAATTCTGTCTTGTTTACATCTTTTGTAATTTTTCTGGTTTCTCATGTATATCACAGTGGTAAATTACAATCTGCACTGCGGTATGTTGTTTGTAGACTAGCAATATTTGCGTACCCTCTAATTTTTTACTGGTATGGTATACTGGTACTGAGTACCAGTACTGCAATTTTGCCTGTTCTTTGTTTGGTTTGCAGTTAACACGTATTCCATCATATATTGTTACAATTTATCAGATACAATCTAGCGCTTCGTATAACTGGTAATCTTGGATAATGTACAGATTGGGAACACTTATCAAATTCAGTTTTTTTTTAAACATTTTTGATAGTTTAAATGAGCTTCAGTTATAGTTCTGTCGTGTTTACATTTTTGTTTTAGTTCAGTTTTTATTCTGTCTTGTTTACATTTTTTGTAATGTTTCTGGTTTCTCATGTATATCACAGTTGTAGTAAATATTATAGCTATTTTGGCAATAATCTGCAATAATTCTTGTTTCCAACAAATGACACCTGAGGTGGTTGGAACATTATTTCTCACTAAAAGTGAGACAAAGGATTCAAATTCTGGTATGGACTGAAATGATAACTTTGTGAGTTCAAAAGATGGCCATAAAATGTTTCAGGCTTTAGACCTTTCGAAACAATACTTGTTAAGATCTGTTTTAGATTTAGATCAGATATCTGTTTGGAGCAATATAAATTATTGATTTATATAGAATGGTGTAATTGGCCAGTTGCCAGTTTAATTATATATGACAATATGATGCAATTACAGGTACAACATGAGCATTGGGTAAAAATAAATGGTCCACTTTTTGAATAATAGATTTATATTGCAAACACCCAGTTTAGCACCTTTAATTTTTCTGGGTAACAATCCAATATAATATTTGTGTTGACATGTTGCTACAATTTTATCCTTCAGCTGGTGCCTTTTAGTTCAAGTAGCAAAATATGTAGTGTGGAGAAAAAAAAAATTAAGTGAACAGTGTTTACTATTCTATGTTAAATGCATTGGCAAGTGCATATCCATAGAGACTGAAATATTTACTTGCCAAGACTTCTCAGTAAAATACTTTAATTACTGATGAAACCATATGGCATTAGCTCTTTTACTGATGAAATATATACCAGTTTAATGACCATTGCACATCTCTTGAAATGTATGGCAAATTGGTGTGAACTTTTACAATTGATAAGCTTACATATTTAGACTAAAATTGAAACGGACTCACTATTCGTTCCTTTCTTTATGTTATAGGTAATTATATTTTATATAATATTAAACATTATTAATCTTAGTTTTTTATTAATTAAGTAAATATGTGAGTAATTAGAATTTAGGATGTTAAATACTTAATTTCATATTTTTTTGAGCGGTATACATGAAATTCTCCCTAAAAATTATTACCTTCAATTATGTTATAGAGGAGATCACGTCTCTGTGTCTGTGAATCGTTTGGCTGTAAATCCGGTGGTGACAGATCACAGATGGGATATCATTGGATCTGGACACAAATATCGATTCCACTGCTACTATTTTAAGGATTTGTTTTTCAGGGTTGAGAGTCATACTATGATTACAAGAGTTAGGGATATTAGTAGCCGTAAAGAGCTCTATGTCGTACCACCACTCAAATATCAAAACTTGTCCAAAATGGCCTTTCAAGGTTCTTTCCTTGTCGAGTCTTGTGGAGAGATTTTGATTGTTTGTTATAATCAATCTTAATTATGAGTGGACAGACTATAAATTTTATATTCACTGTCTCGAATTTGGCAATGGAAAAGGGAATCCTTGTTGGGTCAAGCTTAGTACCATTGAAGACCGAATATTGTTCTTTGATTATTCTTTTGCTACTGGTCGTGGTTTTTGTCTCAGGGCGAGTGATTTTACTGGGTTCAAAGGAAACTGCATCTTCATTAATAGAAATACGGTACTGGCATTTCCTTTATTATCAATATGTGATCAATATGTATGACATAGAGAAAGGTGAAACAGTACTTATCGATAACCCTTCCGATGGGGAAAACCACATTACGTGGTTTGTTCCTACTTTAAACCATATCTGAGATCAATGCATTTTTAAGGTAAGTGTAATGGGAACTTGGTTCAAGTGGTTGCTTCTTCTGACTGTACTTTCCCCTTCTTTTATTTTTAGAGTCTGATGTTGTTTTTTAGCTTTCAAGTATATAGATATACTCTCATTAATGTGTCTGAATTAGTCCTTTTATTCAGAACTGAAGTGTTCCTTAATCTAAGGCAATGATGTGTCATGAATGATCATTGTGGATGTTAAATTAGTATTTATGGAATTTTACTGTGTTTTTGACTAGTTGTTGTTGCAGCTTGCAGCTGTTTGTGTCCAACTTTACAGATAAGTAATTTTACAGAGAAGAATTCTCAAGTTCATGTTCCTTATGTTGCATTTTTAAAGAGAAGTAATGCTTTTGGCTTTCCTGTTATAATTTGATCTGTCATTGTGATTTTTTTATCTCGGATGTATTGGTGATATAACTTGGAAAGATGGGTAGGTAGTTAATGATGGAATTTGGCATATCTCTGTATACAAATTTCTGAGGTTCAGAGTGCCTTTTGAAGTACTCGTGGAATTTTGAAGAAAAATAAAAAAGTGAACACTGTTACTATGCTTTGTTAAATGCATTTGCAAGTGCATATTCATTTGGGACAACTTAATTACAAGATTACCTTACAAATTAATTTATTCATTTGGCACAACTTAATTACAAGATAGAAATAACATTTGCATAAGACAAACATCTCAAATTTGAACTTATCATTCAGTCGATAAAGCTCACAACTTTTTGCATCATCTCCACTGCCTTGTCAGAACTAGTATTATGCAGAAGATAGAAGACATGATCTTCCCCCTCGGTCTCGTAGAACTCAACATGACCGTTCCATTTGCCAGACGACACGGCCTCAAGCAACTTGTCATAGTATAACTTTCCTCTGTCTCTGAGCTCATCCTTTTGTGCCACTGCAACTAACACTTTCTCGCACTTGTACACACCCTCCATTTGCTCTTTCACAGCCATTGGATTCATAAACGGATCATCCAAGCCGGTCGTCTCAGACTCTCAGGGTACACAAACCGCCAAAATTTCAAATTCTTCACCTTCTTCACGGGATCTTGAGACTCCAAACCAATCGGCTCGCTCCCTCCAAACCATGGGTGAGATATCAGGAGCCCTTTGATCTTTATCTGTAAGGGAAAAAAAAATGTTTGTTGACTCTTTCAATCTGTATAGCAAATTAATTTAATTTAGGAAACCTAGTTGCATTCTCAGAGATTAGTCCCATTGCAACTTTTGTGTTATTATTTACTATTAATGGGCATCAATCAGAGATCAGTCTGATTATGTGAATTATTTGAGGGCTTTTTGGGCCGAATATTCTTTAAAAAAAAAGAATAATAATGAATAATGGGCTTTGAGGATAACGGATCAAGGTTCTGGTCTTCTACAAGTACCCAAGTCCAACAAAAATTGTTTTACTGCAGTAAATTTTCAAAATTGGAGGAAAGATTAGTCAGAGTAAACTACTAAATAGTTTATCTGTAAGATGTTACAGCATACATTGTTAAAATCCGGCAAAATTGGAATAATTCATTGCAAAAAATAAATGTAAGGGAGTGTTGGATTACCACAATCTCAGAATTAATTGATCGCCTTACTACTAAACTTAGAGTCTAAGACATTTAAGGGATGTTGCCATGTTGAATGCCAACTTTTATTTGGTTTCTTTGTTTTCTTTTTTCGGCCAGAAATGTAACATATCATTGTAGTATTATTTTTGGTTTTTAGTTCAACAAAAATCTGATACCCCTTCTGAAGCAGCTTTCACAGCAATGTGATGTGCCGTATTGCCTACAGCTTTCAAGGTTCACATTGAAACTACGGAGATAAAAATTATGGATATTAATGAATGTAAACAGCTCTTTGTCATACCACCACCCAAATATGAACAAATGTCCAAGATGTACTTTGGAGGTCCTTACCTGTTGACTCTTGTGGTGAGATTTTGATAATTTCTTATAGTCAATCTAGCATGACGGATTATAAATTTCACATTCACCGTCTCTAATTTGACAATGGAAAAGAGAAGCCTTATTGTGTCAAACTTAGTACCATTGGAGACCGAATACTGTTCTTTGAAATTCCTCTTAGTTATGGTAGTGCTTTCTCTCTGAGAATGAATGATTTTGCTGGATTCAAAGAAAACTGCATCTACTTCATAAATAAGTACACTCGTGTGATCAATATGTATGACATAGAGAATGGTGAAACAATAAAATTCTATACCCCTTTTAATTGGGAAAGCCCCATTGCTTGGTTTATGCCTACTTTAAACAATATCTAACATCAATGCATTTCAAGATAATTGTAAAGGCAACTTGGTCCAGTTGGTGACTTCTTCGGACATTACTTTCTCACTCTTTTATTCTTCTAGTATGATATTGTATTTTAGCTTTCGAGTATATAGATATACTCTCATTGTGTCTGTACTAGTCCTCTCATTCTTAATGTAAGGCGATGATGTGTCAAAAATGATCATGTGGATGTCAAATTAATGTTTATGAAATTGTAGTGTGTTTTTTATTAGTTTTTGTTGTCGCTTGCAACTATTTGTGCTGAACTTTACAAATAAGTAATTTTACAGAGAAGAATTCTTAATTTCATGTTCCTTGTGTTGTATTTTCAATTTTACTGTGTTTTTCTGTTATAGTTTGATTTGTCATTGTGCTCTTTTGATCTCAGATGTATTGTGAAATATCATTGCATGTTGGATAGTAGATGATGAAATTTGGCATATTTGTATACAAATTTTAGTGGGTTTAGAGATATCTCATAACGATTTTAAGCAATTCCAAAAAAAGTAGCAAAAAAAAGTTCCAAAAAGATATAAAATTTGATCTCCAAGCACATTTTAATATGAAGAGTATGTTAAACTTTTCAAATTGAATGTTTGAACTTTAAAAATATAAATATGAACAAGAAGTAAAACAGATACTTTACTTCTTAAAGCATGATAGTCCAACTCATTTTTTTAATTTAAAGTACCAAATTAAAATATAGCTTATGGTACAGCAATAAATCTTTACGTGTTGATACTTGACATATCTTTCTATAGATTTAAATAGAAATTGAAATATAAGAACCGATTTAGTGGAGACTAACAAAGAAGCTTGCACACTTTCTCATTTGAATCTCTAGTTTCGAACGGTCCATGACCATTAAGGTAAATCTACATGAAGCCCACAAAACCAAATTCGGCCCAAGTTTCTTCATCGTTAATGCATTGTTTTCCTTTAAAGAACCCCAATGAAACTGAATCCATATCCTCTGAGGTAACAGAATGTTTCTGTTTAGATCCGGACTATCCGATTAGCAATGTTTTAAAATGAGGTTTCTATGCGGTATGCGGAAGGTCACCGCATACCGCATATACAGTATGCGGCCGCATATGCAGATTTTTATGCGGACTTATATATGCAGGTTTTAAAATAAGAATTAATATATATATAAACAAATATTCGGTAATATGCAGTAATATGCAGCCGAATATACGGTAAAAATATGCGGCCGAATATACGGTAAAAATATGCGGCCGAATATGCAGTCGAATATGCGGCCACATATGCGGAACCGCATATTAGACCGCATATTGATTTCCATGCAGTTGCCAACTGCATACGCATATGCGGCCACATGAACCGCATTTTATTACAGTGCCGATTAGAATCCGGACAGATCCAATCTGAGATGGAATGTTTTAATATTTATGTAGATTCTGATAAGACGGTGCGGATCTATACATAATATATAAATATTATGTTACCTTAGGTGATATGAATTCAATGAAACTACGACTAGATATACAGGTCCAGATACGCATCCGACACACATCCGACACGTATTATGATAGAATTGGTGTTGAACTTAATATCCGGAATTGATATTAATTGTGACACAAAATGTGGACTGTTACAATTTGCAATTATAAGATGGTAACAATATTTTGTAATTAAAATAATATTGTTTACATATATTGTTACTTTTAATTAAATATCTTTAAAAAATGTTGCTGGTATAGTTGAATTTTTCTTGAGGATTTTCTATGATGAAAGTTGAAACCGTTACCTATTTAATACACAATGTTTATGAAGTATAACTCTCTAATTATGTTGGTTATCTAAAGATCGAGAGTT
>JAJGRW010000093.1:160344-292632 GCA_025461045.1 Carex parvula | reverse complement strand
AGCATGGTAGAATGTAGAGATGAGATGGTTTCTTCTTGGAGGAAGAAAGATAGCCATTGATTTCATTATTTTTTTTTTGGAGAGAGAGAGGAGGAAGAGAGAGAGGTGGTTTTAAAGTTGGAGTGAGAACTTTGTGAGGTGATTTATGGAGTCACTTGGATGAGTGTTGAGGTTCTGAGCAGAGAAGAACAATAAATATTGTTGCATACTGCATCATGTCTACAGGCTAGATAGTGTGAAGTGTTAATAATGTGTCATGGAGAGAAATGTGGGATCTTCTGAGGCCATGTCCTTTACAAGATGTTGTGACCAATTTATCTGAAATACATAGAATAATAAATTAATTACTTTGAGATGTTTTTATTAAGATAGTTTATTCCTATTAAAAATAGTATCTTATGATTTAATTGCAAATTTGTTGCATGCATATCAACACATAACAAAAAGGTGTCTAATAATTAGTACTGTAATTTAATTTTGTTCATATGAAATATCAGAATGAAAAAAATATTTGACTTTTCAGTTTGGCATTATTTGTGTGCACTTTAATTCAATAATCTTTTTGGGATACATGCTGTAGGCCTAATATTATTTTCTTTCCTTCATTTGCTCATGTGTAATTAGATGAGCAAAATGGGAAACATTGAACTAATACATGTGTTTTCTATAATCAAAATTTTTATTATTAAGCAACTGTATATGAAACATTGAACTAATACATCTATTATTCAATTTATTTATGAATCCTTACAAATAACACTTAATTTATCAATAACATTATTAAATTTACATAATCTTATTTCTTTTAAATATCAATATTTTAATATATTTTTTGCAAGATACAAAAAAAAATATTCCCGAATTATATCTATTTTGAGAATTTTACACCTCGCTAAATTATTCCCTAATTCCGAACTTGTCACCATGCTTTATGTATTTCATTTTGTGAAGGTCCTTAGTTTGAAATAATGTGCTAACAATAACCTTTTTTTCCGATTCTAACGTTTAAAATTGTTAATTCACGAATTTCAAAAGAAAAATTTCATGCGGGAATCTCAATGAAGATCAACTGTTGAGATTGGAATATCAGGTTCTTGTTATCCTTGGAATATAGCTTCTTGTTATTCCTTTGGAATAACAGCAGATTTATTTCCCCTTTGAAATAACAACAGTTTATTTCCCCTTAGTTTATTGACCTCTACACCAAACGGCTACCTTGCAACTGAAGAAGAGGGTCTAAACGTGGATCCGTGATTGGAAAGGCACAGTACACCATCTTTTGTTCAAAAATATATTCTTTTGATCTAACAAAAATATATTTGAGGTTGCAGTTTTAACTGTTTAAGGTACTACTTTAAGCAAATAAATCCATAGTTCACTTTTTCTTTTTCTTTTTTTTTTAGAGAAAAAACATGGGTCACATGTAGGAGTGAGTAAATTGCTCATAACTCGTGACTCGCTCATTATCAACTCGCTATAATTCGCTCATTATCAACTCGTTTATTAACTTAATGAGCCGAGCATGAGCATATCACAACTCGCTCATTAAGAACTAAGTTACATGAATCGTGCTACATCTAATCCTTGGGTATGTGACATGTAGAGCTGTAAAACGATAAGAAGATAGTTGTTTGATTTTGTTAAATTTGCTTATGGACAATTTTTTATTAAATTATGTATGTTTAAATAAGTTGGATTATGATAATTTGTTAAATTCTATAAATGAAATTAGTTTTGAATGATGTATTTTAAAAAAAAAACCCAAACAAAAATTTAAATTACTTACAAGCTTAATTTCTTAACGAACCGCATAATGAGTCCGAGCATACTTCAACTCGGCAACTCGCTCATTATCTTTTTTTGAAGGTTAGTGGCATTAAGTGCCAACTAACAATTTCATTGATAAAAAACGAACTTACAACGAGTCAAATGACTCTAAACCTAAATCCACTCTTTTATTCTCACAAAATCCTCTAAATTACTCTAAATAACTCTAATTTCACTAATATACACTCATAATTACCCTATTACCTTTCCCTATCGCTCTCTACGACCGGATCCGATTTTTCGCCCGCCGCCGCACTCCGACGACCGGATCTACTCACCCGCGCTCCGATCGAGATGGCGTAGAGACTCAATGCTCCGAACTCCGACGATACCGCGCTCTCAGCTCCGATCGGCTCCGGTTCCTCCCCTCTCTCTCATTTTCTCTCCTCTCAAGGTAGAGAGACGAGAGAGAGGAGGCGCTTTGTCGAACGAGAAACCTAGAAGAAGTGACAGAGAGGGTTTCGCCTCGCGAGCAACCCTCACGCCGCCTCACCCCTGTCGCCTCACCCTTTTCGCCTCACGAGCTAGGGTTTCGCCTCGCGAGCAACCCTCAGCCGCGTCAACCCTGTCGCTGCGAGCTGTGGTTTCGCCTCGCGAGCATCCCTCAGCCGCCTCGCGAGCAGCCCTCAGCCACCTACCCTCTCGCGAGCAGCCGCCTCGCGTCACCCCTGTCGCGAGCAGCCGCCTCAGCCCTCAGCCACCTCACCCCTCGCGAGCAGCCCTGTCGCGAGCAGCCGCCTCACCCCTCGCGAGCAGCCCTCACCCCCCCGCGAGCAGCCGCCTCACCCCTCGCGGCAAAACCCCTCAATTGGCGCCCTCACCCCCTCGCGAGCACCCCTCGCGAGCAGCCGCCTCACACCCCTCGCGAGCACCCCTCGCGAGCAGCGGCCTCACCCGTCTCGAGCACACCCTCGCCTTTTCTTGCCAAGGACCAAACCAACCTTGGATCTGCCTAGAAGAAGAAGGTGGCAGATCTGGTTCGGTCTACAAGAAGAGGAGAGGCTACTGATCGGAGGCTAGGCGGAGCAGATCTTACCTATGGCCGGATCTGACCTGTGACTGCCAGGCGGAGTCAGGTGGGGCCAGGGGCGCTCCGGCGCCCCAGGTGGTCCTGGCGGAGGGGTGGGCTCCTCTCTGCCTTGGGCGAGGGGTTGAGGGTCCTTTCCAATTTTTGGGTTCTGATACTGTCAACTCGCTCATTATCAACTCGCTATACTCGTTCATTATCACACTCGCTCTTAAGCTAATGAGTCGAGCATGAGCATCCCCAACCTCGCTTATACTCGCTCATTAATCACCCTAGGACTACTTACATACCCATATAAAATCCAAATTCACTTTTATTTTAATTTCAACATGGATCTGACCCTTGCAGTGCATTGTCATTTCGCAATGAGCATTGAATGTATTTTCGTGTATTCAGGACAGAGTTTAATATGATATTTAGTTGATATTAAAAACTATTTTTTGATT
The DNA here is from genome assembly GCA_025461045.1 of Carex parvula. Lineage (NCBI taxonomy): Eukaryota > Viridiplantae > Streptophyta > Magnoliopsida > Poales > Cyperaceae > Carex > Carex parvula. The sequence goes on along the minus strand of JAJGRW010000093.1, from coordinate 289,332 downwards.
GAAAAAAATAAAATTTTAAATATATCCTTTATATCATTTAGACAGGAGTCCTAAAATTACAATCAATTAATGCTGATTTAATTGATCATCTAGAAAAAAAATGAGAAGTCATATTTTATTAAAATATGTATAGTTTTGACTTTTTTAGTTTGAAATTATTTTGCAATTAATGACCATTGAATTGTTTATATTTAATCGAGGACAGTTCTAGCGTACATCTAACAGTTATGAAATGATCTATTTGATATATTTTACAAAAACATGACAGTCAATCGTTAAAAATTTTATTTGATGAAAGTTAATAATTTTCAAAATTGAGATCAATTTGATACGTGTCTTATTTATTAAATAATAAATGGACAAATTAAACTTTTTAGTTTGAACAATATTTAAATTTTTTTTAAATTGAGCTAATTTGCTACGTGTCTTATTATAAATAAAAATGACAAATTAAACTTTTTTAGTTTGAACAATATTTTTAAGATGCCAATGAATTTTCATGAAAATAAATATACGCTTAAATACTCTTTTATTAAAATTGGCTATAAAAATCCCTCCTAAATGTAATAAACTCTCCTCCTCCGACATTTTTTGTATTGACCTCGCCAAAATTATCTCATTTATCATTTACACATAACTAATATATAAATTCTCAGAGTGTCATATAGTTTTTCAGGATGTTAGATCATTTGGAAGGAAATGAACCAAGATTACTTTTTTCTTTCTAAAAACCATTATCGACGATAATGTTTATTACGGGAGCAAAGAGGGTTATATATCTAATTGCTAGCTAGATTAAAAGAAAACTTTTTATAAAAATGGGAGGTCTATCCTCAACATTTTGATGTTCATAAAATTAAAGACTTCCTACGTACGTACACAAAAGACGTTTTCTTTTTACCACTAGATTAAATTTGATTCTACATGCTTTGCTAACTAGATAGATAAATCTCATACTTATTAATTTTTTATGTTCTTTCTCCATTTTTTATACTGCTAATTTTTTTAATACTTAAATTTATTGGTTCTATTACATAGTTAACTTTGTAGTATTGATATTTAAATATATTTGTTGCTAAGTTCGTTAAAAAAATTAATAAGGTATATTACAAAAAATTCTCACTTATGTTACACCATTAATAGTTTACTACATAGTCCTTTCCGCTACTAATTAAATTTGGAATCAATCATAGGGAACTATGATTACCTAACCCCAACTCGGAAAAAAGAAAAATCATTGCATAATTAATAGATTACACATCATAAAGTGCTTTCCAGCTCTTTGGGCCTTGGGGTATAATTTTTCAATTGTTATCTTGAAGGGAACTTTTCAAGTATTTATTTAAGTAGCCCATTCTTCTCTAGCAATCAATTGTCCGTCGGTGTTTTAATTTGTGTATATGCATACCCATCCACTTTAATTTGCGATGTTATTTTTTTGTGCGGTTGTTTGTAGGGGTGATCATCGGTCCGGTTTAATTGATTTTAAACTGAACTGAGAAATTTGGATTAAATAAATTCAATTTTTTTATTTAATAGACAGTTTGATTTTTTTTTTTAATTCGGTTTAATTTTTTTTATTGAATGAACCAACCAACACCCAACCGTTTAATGAAATCGCTGAATAGGCAGAGGTGAGATAAACTAGTTTGGGCTTTAAGTAAAGAAAAAAAATTTGGACCAATTGTAAAATAAAAGAAGTGAAAATAAGAAATAATAACAGTCTTGGGCAGTGGGCTATTAATCCAATTTGAGAATTGGATTTTTAAAATATGTATTTTATGATTAATCTCTTCTTATTCTAGTTTAACCGAACAAATAAAATTTTTTCAATCTATTTTTTAAAACCAATGACTGTTTGAGGCATCAATTTATTTTGGTCTCTAATTAAGGTACAATGCACCATTCAGTCTGTTTGTTTTTTTTATGCTGCTCACATCCTTTGGTCTTCTGTGGTCTGTCGAAGCACTACCTGACATAGATTGGTCGGACTGTATTCGATGTGTTTTTATTTTTCAAAATGAGATATTGAGCTGATTTTGATGCCAAACAGATGTTAAAACGACTATTTATAGTATATGAATATTGTTTAGAATTGAAACAAAAATAGTTCAAATTTTGTACAGTATCAAATTGTTATCAAGTAAATTTTGTAATACAAATGTCTTCAAACAAATATAAATGTTATAAATAATTTCATTAATTCATATCACATGTCCATTGATACTGATAATGAACAAAACATATCTTTTTTTCATAACCAAGTTTTTTTTTGTAAGTTTGAACTAAGCACCTCTGTTACCTTGTGTTCTTTTCGTAAAAACGGTGCATCGATCTCAGAAGCCACTTTTTTTCAAAGATGGATTGTGTACAAAAGAATTTTCCTCAATACACGGACATGAAAAAGCCCGTGCTTACAGTCGCTCAAATTCAAACAGACAACTAATCAAATAAGGTACTAATAGACCTTTCAGAACCAACATATACAGGCTCAAACTGGGCTGCGTAAATTGCCGAACAGAGATAAAGAGTGTTCTGAGCTGCGCAAAAAGAGAAGCAAGAAACAAGATTTTGGGCTCAACGGAATAGAGCAACTATTTTCAAAATAGTCGCAATAGCCCAATAACTGTGTACTGAAATAATTTTCAATCCAGAGTAGAGCAATAATAGATTATTGAACCTAGAGAGAACGATTCTCTCTTCACTAGTGGAAAAACACAAATCAGGATCGGGTATACTCGCACATCAGGATCGGACCTACAGCCGATCCTGTTCCAGCCGATACAAGTAGTCAATCTCAACTGTATCGGTTAAACAACCGATCCAGATAGAAACAATCTGGATCGGATAATTAATGTAACCCGATCCTAGTTTTAGTTATCGCGATCGGTTTTATTAAGTAACCGATCCCAATCATCCAGAATCTGCATCGGTTATTTATTCCAACCGCTCCCGACTTCATAGTATTTGGATCGGTTAAAAATAAAACCGATCCCGCCTTGTCCAGTATTTGCATCGGTTAAACATTAAACCGATCCCGGAATATAAGTACCAGGATCGGTTTATTATCACGCGATCCTATATTTATTATCTGGGCAAATTAATTAAACAATTGGATCGGTTTTTAACAAACCGATCCAATATTCCGGCCAATATATAAAATATTTTTTAATATAACAATAGAGCAACTGGATCGGTTTTGTTAAAAACCGATTCAGATAACTAGCAGGTTCGATTTATTTATACGAACCGATCCAGAAGGTTGTTATCACGATCGGTTGTGTATAAATAACCGATTCGGATAGTGATCCGAATCGGTTAATAAATTAATAACCGATACTGATTTTTTACTGTGTTTTAAAAAAATTTATTTTATATTTGGCCAGCTTCCAGTATATTTTGCTGGCCTATATAGGATATCACATGCATCAGGAATCACCACAAATCGATACACATCCTAAATTATTAGAAAAGTATCACATCCTAAATTATTAAGCTCCTAAATCCATACACCATATCATAGAATTATTAAGCTCCTAAATTATTACAAATTATTACAAATTATCACATTCTAAATTGTTTTACTTTTTTGAATGATTACCTCCTTTAAGAAAAAGTTACACCACGAGTTGCGAATCTCGTCCATTCTGTAAACCGGGTACTTAGTGGGTAAGTCCTGCATTTTTTAAATGATATAAGAACACAATTAAATATGTACTTAATTATATTTGAAGCAACTATGCTTACTTTTGGAAAATATATAAATGTATATATACCTTCATTTTCGGAAAATCACGGAGGAAGCGATGTATTATGTCGTGCATGAACATCATGACATAATATCCACATTCCCAACCTCCATTTTGTTGTGGGCACTACATTACACATCAAGATAGTTAAAAAAATTAAACAATTTTTGCACATATAGATTTTGACCAATTTTAATTTGCAGCTAGGTCCCTATAATCATATCATAACCAAATTTCACCATTTTTTACATCTAAGTCCCTCGTTTAACATCACCAACTTAGCAATTTACAAACAACAAGAGAAGTTAAAAAATAAGTACTTACCCTGCAATAATTAATCTTGAAATTAGAGCATTTTCCAACTCCTCCAATCATCTGGTCCAATTGGTAGGGCCTGTTGAAAAAAATACTACCAATTCTAAGAAAAATATTAATGAAAATCTATAGATTTGACAAATAAAAGCTTGAAAAGCATACATTTTGAGCGCATCGATGATCTTCGGGTGAAGTGGAGCCGATTTCTTACCAGCGGTCTTACTGAGAGAATCGAACACGTACGCCTGACTCTCCCTTGGCATAAGCACGACCAAGAGCCAATGTGTTCTGCAAATTAGGTTTTGTATCATCTCACATTCTATAATTTGGGTCCGGCTAATTTGCTGCCGGCAGCATTCTGGCCAGCTGCTGCCGGGGGCATTTCGGCCATTTCTGGTGTTCAAACAACAACTTTTTTTATATAGATGTTCAATCTATATTATAATCTACTTGGAGACCAAATTTTACATTTTTTGGAATTTTTTTACTATTTATTAAGCCACTTTGAATCTGGATCAAGTGATCTGGAATTTTCAAAGTGGCTTAATAAATAGTAAAAAAATTCCAAAAAATGTAAAATTTGGTCTCCAAGTAGATTATAATATAGATTGAACATCTATATAAAAAAAGTTGTTGTTTGAACACCAGAAATGGCCGAAATGCCCCCGGCAGCAGCTGGCCAGAATGCTGCCGGCAGCAAATTAGCCGTCCCCAATTTGATTTATACGAAATGAAAGAAACTTAATAAAATTAGAATGTATATATAGCACTAACTTCTGATGATACGGTATGAATATCAGTTTCTTCCTCCGGTTTTCTCTCAGTACAACCTTTAAGTATTTCTCAACGTATTCTATTGATTGGGCACCACCCTCCAACAAGTGTAAATTGGTTCTCATGGGGTCCATGAAACCAACACGCTCATCTTCTCGATGTTCCTCCTTGTTGTATTTCTGCAGATACCTGCAAAAAAGGGAATACAGGTGATCTCGATTTTTTCATTTTGGATTAAAAGTAGTACATTCTACCATTATTACGAATGTTAACTCACATCATGAAGATCTGAATAATCGGTCCGGTGAGCCACTCCTTTGGTTTAACCAACGTCAAAAAATCATCTGCATTGACTACCAGGGGTTCTTCATGATGGAAAAGGTCAGGTGGCTGGTTGACGTGAAATGCTTTGTTAGGTTGGCTCAAGAACCGATCACGCAGATGGGTACAAGACTGTGGAAAACGGACAAAATCGATACCACCAAACATGTTTGTTTCAGTTTGTACCACATCCCCACCAGTACGAACATTGGGTGGTTCCTGCAATTAACATAATACCATCAACTAAAACTCTACCATATAGATACAAATTTATAACTATAAGAAGTTGTAATAATAATATGCATTTTTTACCTGATCAATGGATATCAGGTCCATCGGCCATGCGGTGGAGCTGCCAACGGCTGAGATGATGGTTGGCATGTCTTCATGTGGTACAGGTAGAGGGGTGTCTTCTTCACCCGGGACCACTGCATCCACCATTACCCTTGCATGGTCAGGTGGTAGAGGCCTCGTGTGAATGGTCTCTCCAGGATTTACTGGAACATTAATTGTCCCCGAAGCCACTTCAACCTTCTTCCCATCTCGATGCATGAGAAGTCTGCATACTCGTTGCGACGGCTGTACATGCTACAAAAATTCATTCGAAGGAATAATATGTATAAAACTAAGGCATGTACGTAATAGAATTATTTTTTTTATTTGGATGGAAAAATATGTATTTATTTGCATTACCTCCATCGGGAAAAAGAGGGAAGTCCGTGGTCCAACTGACTGGCAGCTGCTCGCTACGGCTGTTGGGCTGTGAGTGGCTGTTGGGCTTTCCGCGAGTATTCCTTGGCCCATCAATGTTGCCATTTGCTCCGCTAACATTCCTCTCATTTTCTCCTCCATTTCTTCCTTTATTCTCTCCTCTGCAACTTGTACTCTCGCCGCCACTTCTCTCTGTATCCTATCTTCAATGTCCGCGCCAGACCCAGAAAGCACGTGTCTCCTCCTTTTTCCGCTTCCCTGATATGCCTTTTTAATACCCACCAGAGCTCCAAGGCCTCTCACCCTCCCAGCATGTTCCGGATTCGGCAGAGATTTTCCTAGAACATCGTCGTAACGATCGACGGGCAACAAGCCTTTGTTGAAAGCCTCCTGTTGTTCTTCCTGAAATGACAATGGCAACCTGTTATCACATAATAAATTAGAGTTGAATTTCAAGGAATGAAAATATCTAAATCCTCACAATAGTCTTGACGATTGCTTCTGTGTCCGGGTTAGGATAAAGAAGTTCCTCGCCATCGGAAGTCGGCTTCGTGTGTCCTAGTGTCCACGAGACATGCCTATACTGAACAGACATATCAAGAAACTGCTCCTGTGACAGTATAGTAGTTGACCCCTGGGTAGACGGATCACTACTTACTGCTTTATCGTTTGCAATTTTCTGGAATGCTTCTTTGAGCCTATTCTGGAATTTCTCACCGCTGTACCCTCTGGATCCCAGGTAATGTTTATACTTGTTCTTGGACTGATTCTCCTTCCCCTTATTGCTTTTATTCTGCAATTTACCCAAAGAAACAATTACGAGTTATGAAAATCGTTGAACAATTAAACAATTAGGTTCATTGAACGTTTATAGTTAAAAAAAGTGACCTTGAATTCATCCGACCGGCGGGACTCGACAAAGGCATCCCAAGCTTCTTGTGTGATCGAGAGCTTCTCAAGGTCGGGCGTCGTACCTGCGTTGACGTGCTTAGTCAGAGCTACTCTGTACTTTCCTTGCATGGTTTGTGGTGGTTGTAGTAGAGATTGAAGGGCTAGGGTGGCGGAGAGAAGAAGAGAAAAGAAGAAGAGAGGAAGAGTCGGTTCGCAGGGGTCGAAGAGGCGCCGAAAACGTCTCGGACGATTATAAAACGTCTCACAACGATTTCTTCTGGACATTTGAAGATGAAAATTTTGGTTTTGAATTTTGATTTTAACATTAAATCGTCAGGACGTTTTACAAATCGTCTAGGACGTTTTTGTACTTTTTGTCATAATTAAAAAGCTATTTTGAAGTCTGAGAATTTAATTAAATCGTCCAGACGTTTTGACAATCGTCCGGGACGTTTTAGAATGTTTTGTACCTGCGTTGACGTGCTTAGTCAGAGCTACTCTGAACTTTCGGTGCATTTCTGCCATTTTTTGTATTATCTTCTTCTTCAAATATTGATCATCACCATCAATATTCCAGTCCATCTGCCAAACAAACAGAAATCAAGGTTTACGTGAGTTAAATTCAACTTTGCTAGCTTGTGAGCTTAGGACCATGTTATTTACCTGGATTTGGTTCCATATCTTTTCCTTCACGTCGTCTTCTACCTGAGACCACTCTAGGCACGTTATAGGAACGTTCCTTCTTACCAATATCCCAAGGTGCGAGGGGTATTTAGTGGTTTGCCTATTAATAATAGGCCTCCCAAGTGCATCAAATTCAACATGCTTGCCGGTCTGATTAACGACGGTAGCAAGTTGGGAAGGCCCTCTTACTCGCTTCTCACCCGAGGCGCGCTCGCTACCGCCACCACTAGCCTCACCAGCACCACTAGCCTCACCAGCACCACTAGGCATGATAGGAGCAGCTCGATGACCAGCACCACTAGCCTCACCAGCACCACTAGCCATCTGAACGGTTAGATAGAGAATAAAAAAACAACCAATTTAGAGTGAAAATTTGATTTATTTGGATTTTTCTGCTATTTTTTTAGAATATTCAAAACTGGAGCAGCATGTGTATTCGTGCTGTTTTTTCAAAACTGGAGCAACATGTGAATTTTCTAAACTTGGGGAAGCATATTACTTTGAACAATGTAAACCTTGATCCCAATATAACTTTGAACAATACAACTTTGAACAATATAAACTATGAAAACCAAGTCCGGTACCAGCAACAGCAACACAGTGAAATTAGTGCGAAATTAGTCCAGTTAAATTAGTTAAAAGGTACCAGTTAAAAGGTGAACTCAAGGTACCAGTTAAATTAGTCCGGTACCAGAGGTGAACTCAAGGTACCAGTTAAAGGTACCAGTTAAAAGGTGTTTGAGCATTTACCCGAAATTAGTGCGAAATTAGTCCGAGAGAGATAGAAGCACCACCGATAGCATCGGCACTGGAGGTGCCGGGGAGAGAATGCGCGGCGAGAGAGGCGGCGGAGAGGCGGCGGTGTGAGCAGCGTAAGAATACGAGAGAGGCGGTGTTAGCACCGAGAGAGGCGGTGTTAGCACCGAGAGAGGCGGAGTGCACTGAGGGAGGCGGAGTGCGCCCGAGAGAGAGAGATTAGCGAGAGAGAGAGAGGGATCAGTGAGCTCAGATCGAGTTTTGAAAATGAATTCAGGAGACCAATTTTCGCTACGTAGCCAGAGAGGCGCCAAATTAAATCACCGCGAAAATATATCATCATGATCAGTTTTTTGTTAAAAAACCGATCCTGCGTACTGTGATCAAGTTCGGTTAACTTAATAACCGATCCTGATGCATACATATTTAATCCAATACTTTGAAAAACTAAATCACTGTTTACATAATTTCAATGGATTTATGTAATGCATCAAATATACATTCACATAATTTACATTTACATGATTAGCATCACATTTGTATAATTCAAAATTTACTAAATAACACAATAATTTACTAAACAACACAATAATAACACAAAAAAGTCTAAATATTTATGACACCTTGCATGCAACCCCCATAGTCAAGTAATTATAATGCCTCCTGGAAAAAAATTAATAAACTCATTAAGTCAGGAACATTGAAGTTTTTTTTCAAGTCGGAAAAGATTAAAAAAGTCTAGATATGACATACCAATAAAACATTGAATATCAAATTTATTCAATCCATTCTCCTTCACTATGATAATCATCAGCACCGGTTCATTTTTTAGCCGATCCTGATAATCACCAGCATCGGTTTGTTATTAACCGATCTTGATGAGTATCAAGATATTCTGCCATAAAACGTCCCAACATTTTGTAAAACGTTGAAAACGTTTTAGTTTAACTTAGGTCAAAAATTCAAATTTCTGTGAGAATTCTTAAAACGTCTGCGACGATTAAAAAACGTCTCAGAACGTTTCCTCTGGTTAAATGCTTGATAAATAACTTGATGATTTCTTCAGTCCAAGTGCTCTAAATTGCAATTCCAATTGTCTTGAACATACATATCATCACAAATATAACCATACGAAAGATAATCAATTTAGGATTAAACATGCAATCATATACCTAACAAAGTTCAAGTCAAATACCATAGGAAAAATAAAAGTGCAATCATACAACATAGAAATAATAAAAGTTCATGTAACACAAATAACATAGCATAGCAATCACTTAGCAAATTCTAATTGTAAAAGTTCATAGAGATTTAAATTTCGGGATCATCGTCATCATCTCCTTCGTCACCCTCTTCATCATCTTCATCATCATCATCTTCGGAAGGTATGTGAGGGGCACTAGTGGACGCACCACTAGAAGCACCATATTGCTTCACAAAGCGCCGAGCGAGTTCCGAAGTGGTGAGATCAATATCATAAATTGCTTCGGCGTTTTTGCGACCTTGAATATGGATTTTGCGTGATCTTGACTTCAAGATTTTAAGATCGTTGTTGATCGCGGTAAATTGGTTGTTATTGGCTATTTGGTATTCTTGCATGTGTTGAACAATCCAAGCCAATTGATTTTCCGCTCCTTGAGGAAGTTCATCTTGAGCCATTGGTGGTATTGGTGGTTGTTCAGGTTGAGCCGGCGATTCTTCTTCATACGGATCCCAATATTGGTTAGGTAGAGCATTTGAAGCTTTTATCCAATCATTGATAGGTCTGATGTCAGGTTTTATCATTGGTAAACCCGAACCCGATACACTTTTGACCCAACCATGTTTGGGTAGAATATCAAGCAAATGATTAGGCTCATTTTGAATGAGATGACTTGGGACGGTTATGCCATGTAGGCGAATCATGCGATGAATTAAATGGCCATAGGGGAGATTGGCAACAGAGCTAGAATAGCAAGCAATCATGTGACGAAGAATGATAAAAGGGATGTTGAACCGTTTTTCATCCATGGAGATGAGGTGCCTCAAATAGTACATTGGACCTCTTTCAATGTTAGATTTGATCGTTGCTTTGGGTATGAGAATATTGTTAACGAAAAGAAATAGCAAACGATGTAAAGAGGGAAGAGATGAGGCATAGAGGGGTTTAACGCCAAAGTTACGGCGAGCAAACCAGGTTTTGTAGTGATCGGATGATTCTAAAGCAAGTTCGGGCCAATTCCGAAGAAGATAGGCTTCTTCACCTTCATTGACTAACCCAAGCCAACTGGCGACATTGTCCAAAGAGAGAATGATTTCTCGGCCACAAACATAGGACTTGACAAGAAATGGGTCTTCGGAGAAAGTGAGATTGCAATAAAAGATTTTGGTAATCATCTCACTACTAGGTTCATCACACGTGATCAAATTTTCCCAAGGCCAATGACGGATAAACCCGATAATTTTGTCATCCTCGGGAAATGAGAAGGTAACCGAGGCCTTGTTGAAATAATAACAATTCGATAATTTTCGATCCAAAATTGACCCATGAAATTGGTGTGAGCAATTGGATTTCTAAATAAATAGGTGTTGGATCGATAAATATTGGTATCCTGTTCAATCTCAGTGGCACTAGATTGACCCGCATCGTTGCGAGACCTCTTCTTTCGAAGGATATTCAATTTGGAGAGTTTTGGTGCCATTGATAGAAGAGAGAAATTGAAAATTACCGATTGAATATTGAAGTACAAATCCGTAAGAGAACGACTCAAGAAGTGCAATGATGAAGACGGATCGGTCGATTGAACGGTCGGATTGCCGGATTTGAAAAGGGTGGCGAGATTTAGGGTTTTGGTGGAGAGAGAGAAGGCGGGAGAAAACCTTGATTTTAAGAGGAGAAATGGAAGGAGGGTTGAGAGGAGAGGAGAAATCACTTTAAAATAGTGATTTGGTGGTTTGTGGTGGTTGTAGTAGAGATTGAAGGGCTAGGGTGGCGGAGAGAGAGAAAGAGAAAAGAAGAAGAGAGGAAGAGTCGGTTCGCAGGGGTCGAAGAGGCGCTGAAAACGTCTGGGACGATTAGAAAACGTCTCACAACGATTTCTTCTGGACATTTGAAGATGAAATTTGGGTTTTGAATTTTGATTTTAACATTAAATCGTCAGGAGCGTTTCACAAATCGTCTAGGACGTTTTTGTACTTTTTGTCATAATTAAAAAGCTATTTTGAAGTCTGAGAATTTAATTAAATCGTCCATTATGGTGGATGGATATTAATGCAAAATAATCTCAGGATAGGTTAATTATGGTGCACCGATCCCGATACTATCCGATCGGTCTTTTATTTGAAACCGACGCCGGTAGTACACACACAGGATCGGTGTATTATTAATAACCGATCCTGATACGTAAAGGTGGCACGTAAAATGAGGCGCCTTCCCCTCTTCCCCTCTTCCCCTCTTCACACTCAAACCTTCAACTTCAAATTCAAAAATCTGCCATTTTCTCTCCTTCAACACTCGCCATTTCTTGCAGTAGGTTTCATTGATCACTTTTTCAAGGTTTTAATGTCCTTCCTTTCTTTGATCACTTTGTTTTCATTATTTTTTACGTTGTACGTGTATTTTCTCGTATTAGAAATGCCTCCTCGCTGTCGGTTCATAACCAGCAAGGGCGATGACTTTGCACAGCACTTCACCAAGCGAGAGTTGAAGGAGTTCTTCCACAGTGATGACCCGGCCTTGGCACTCCTAGCTGAGTGCATTCTCGATTCAAATCCTTACCTCGATCCGGATAGTGACGGTGATGAGGACAGTGAGGGTGAAGAAGTTGAGCTCGAGGTGAATGCTCTTCCAACCTTTGCTGAGATGGTGGAGTGCTTCGAGTGCCTCTTGTTGGCCAAGGAGGATGCCGTGCTCCGTTGTGAGACATGTCGCAACACATTCCATCCGGAATGTGTTGGCGAGGAGGTCAAGAAGAACAAGGACCTCCGACTTGTCGAATGGAGTTGCCCAACATGCATCGACGGCCCTCTTGAAGACTAAGTTTATTTTTTTTTGCAACTAATTAAGTTTATTTTGAGATCTATATGATCTAACTTCTTATATATGGTATGAATTTGTTAATTTACTTCTTTTGGATATGAACTTGTCATTTTGAGATCTATATGATCTAACTAAGTAAGTTACCTTATTATTGATATTATGGTTGTTTTTATTTATGGTTGTGTGTGATGCTTGATTAAATTATGATTTGTTTGGCATATTTGTTTTAATTGCATATTTGTATGTCATGTGTGAATAATGGGTGTCAATCACAAATGAGTTGCTTGAATAATTGGTGTGGATAAGAAATTATATGATTTGAGAATATACATATATATCTATATCTGCCTGAAAAGGAAAAAAAAAAAATGGCAGAAAGACATTCATCAGGATCGGTTTTTTACGTTTTCACCGATCCTGGAAACCATGAAGATCGGTTATTCGTAAAAACCGATCGTGATAATCATCGGAATCGGTGATCTTAAAACACCGATCCTGAATGGCTTATCTGCAACTTTTTGATTTTTTTAAAGCAAAAAACGATTATTTCTTCAAATTTTTATTTTTTCTGCTTACTATATGGATTTATATTGAAAATGCCAAATCTGGACAAATTGGCGCTCATTTCTTTCACCAAATTTAGGTCTGGAAGAGGGGACAAGGGGGTCTACACAAGTCGGTGGTTCTTCTCTGCTGTTGCCATCAGAGTTTACTGAACTTAATATGAAAAAAAAAATTTAATAAATTATATTTCATGTTCAAGAGTTGAATGAAGGATAAGGACCTTAAAAAAAAGCAAGAGTCCGATGAAAGTTCGAAAAATCATATGTTTCTTATATGGAATCGAAAAAATTTGAATCTTATTCTATGGAATCAAAAAATTCATTTGTTTTCTTCTATTCTGAAATTTTTTTACAGGATCGGTTATCTATTTAGCCGATTTTGAATGTTAACTGTCAGCATCGGTTAATAAAAAAAACCATTCAGGATACTTGACAATCAAGATCGGTGTGTTTTTTTACCGATCTTGTTTATTAGCTGGATCGGTGTATAGGTAAACCGATCCTGATACACATTATCTACATCGGTTAAACCTGTAACCGATGTTAATACTTAACAATCACGAGCGGTTATCGTGTTTGCCCGATCCCAAAGGTATTAGCGTCAGTGTTTTATTTTAACCGATCCTGATGAGGCGATACTGTTTGCACATTTTCCACTAGTGCTTTATACTAAAATTGTCACACCCCGCGGCCCGCAGGATGTGACGGGACCCTGCCGTAGACATACAGTTTCCTGTATGCCTACAAGGCATGTACGATATAATAGAAAACCAACCCCAACAAGCAACAATAACACAATACACACAACAAATCGGTTCGAATATAAAACAGGTCATAGTATATATATATAAACAGTATCTCGTACGGATACAACCAAAGGTCATGACATAGAGAATATATCAAAATAAAAAAAAAACATATGTACATCTCTAGTCAAATACCAAACAAAAACTCAGGTATAGGTGACATATACCGATGGCCTAAATCCGACGTGCCTCTCCGCTACCGGCTGCACCCAAACCTGAAAAGATAACCCAAATGTGGGGTGAGAATAAATTCTCAGTGCGATAATTGCCACAACGGATTGCTGGACTTGCAATCAAGTTTCATTTTCAAAAAGAAACGCAAAATAAAACATAACACAGTTCTATACTAGTGTATAAGATAAACATGCATACCATGACAACAGATAATCAAATGAAAATCAACATCCAGGAGTCGCAAGTTCGATATTCAAATAAAACATAACATTAGGCTTAACTTACCGTATTATAGCTGGTAGCACTACAGGTGTTCTCTCGAGCTGGACCCTTTATCAAACCCACATCTGTAGGGTTACTGACACCTACAGATGTTCCACCGAGCTGGACCCTTTATCTGACACCCACCTGTAATGCTTTGGCTTAACCATTTCCTAAGTTCTGGTTTCAAGTCATTTCAAGAAAATTCATTCAACATCATTTTGGAACGTAAAATCAACTGACCGTTCGAACGCCTTATCACGCCGGATAACGACTTAGACGATAACACTAGTCACCCATAATCATAACCGTCAATCAAATCACTGACCCTGCCCCAACCGGTTGGGGACTTACGGTGTCCCAGGTAGGCTAAAGCTTTAGGATCCTGCCAAAGCCCGCATGCCAGGCTTTGCAAATTCGTCACACGATGGTGACCCGTCACACGCCGGTGACCAATCTCATTCACATTCCAATTCTGGTGACTTACACTCTAAAATCAGATCTAATTAGATCGACACAATCGTAAACCATACCAGTATGCAAGTCATTCAGATTTCAGCAATTCAATTTCAAACAGATTGGGCTATGCACATGCAATGCACAATTCAGCTAATGCATCAATGAATGTTCAACATGACAACCGAATAACAGTTTAATTCTGAAAAGGAAATATCAGACAAGTCCAGAAACCCCGCACCTGAGTATAAAGTGCACTCGTCTAAGGCTCAGGCGTCTCAAATGATCCCGAGATCCGATGCCTCGTAGGATTATCACCTATTTATACACTTAGATTCGATTACAGCGTTCGATTGGTATTCGATAGGTTAAACCGAGTTGAATTAGGTTAAACACGGCTTAGGGTTCGTATTCGGGTCCTAATGATATAGGTTTAGGTCACATAGTGCTTTTCATTCGGTTTCGGCACCAATAATCAAGTCATAAGTGCGCTAAGGCACCACACGGTACAATTCGAGTCGGAATTAGGTCAATTCGAGATAATGGTACCAAAACCTAATTCCATTTCGGAGAAATTCACAATCGGGAATTCGGTTACAAATTGGAACACGAAATCAATCAATAAACACTATAGAATCAACAAAGACATAGCACAATCAATTTGGTGCAATTCTACGGGTTTTCATCGAAAACCTAGAAATAACGAAATACGAATCGAGAGAGAAATAGAAATGGGATTTACCAATGAACGGAAGCAAAGAGCGAGAAACGTGTTCCTCGTTCGATATCTCGATTTTCGGGGGATTTCGTCGCCCGGAGCTCTCTCTCTCTCACTCTCTCTTTGTCTCGTTCTCTCTCTCTCTTTGTCGGCGTAGGAAAGAAGAAAGAAAACATAAGAGGAAAGAAAGGAAAAGAGAGGAAGAGGTGTGTATGACAAAGGGCCCCACTTCCTCTTTTGGAATTTTGCAAAATAGACCCTCAGTATGCGAATGCGGATGGGTCCATCCGCACTGCGGTTCGCTGACCCGCACTGGCTGTAAATTTCGCTGTTAACACGTCTGAATTTCCACGAATGCGGATGGCGGTGCGGGTGGCCATCCGCACTGCGGGTGGTCAATGAAATCTCAGAATATCGGCTAAGTTATTCAGTGCGGGTGGTCCATCCGCACTGACTCTCAGTGCGGACGCACTAGGCTCGGGAAAAATTGGCTGAACGTTGGAAAATTGGCTAAGTACCCAGTGCGGGTGGATGGAACCGCACTGCGGGTGGGTTCATCCGCACTGGGCTCTGTTTTCACCATTTTTCGTTATTTCCCGCGACGAAAATCACAACAATCGTATAATTATCATTTGCTATCCACATAATTGATTTTTGTATATATATATATATATATATTATTTGATTTAACCACTTAATAAATTTGAATAAATCTAATTTCAAAAGTTTACGGTGTTACAAAAATTTACCCTTTCATAGTTCTATTTAAGGAGAATGCAAAAATGAATTAGATTATTGGTTTTTTTATTTTGTATGGTGACATTGCTATTTTGAGAGTTGAATTGAATAAGCCGAATAATTCAAAATTGAATGAATTTTGCTGCAAATAGTATAAAAAATTGTATATGTAGAAAAATATGACTTTATTTATCAAATTTAGATGTTTGAGTTGTTGATTGGTGTTTGCTCCAAAAGCCTGGAATATATATATATATATATTTAGTTAATTTCTATGTTATATATATATGTAGCAAGAAAACTCATAAATACATTAGGCATCCAAGAGAATTGCTTTGGTGGACTTTTAACTGGACAGTTACAAAGATGTATTTGACCATGAACATATATGCATGAAATTAAGACTAATGCATGAAATTAAGTCTATTAAAAAAAAGTTTAATTTATTTCAAAATAATACTCCGTTCACAAAATATTACCTTTATAAATTCTAATGGTAATAAAAAAATAAAATAACTGAATTAGATGTGTTTCATTTTCGGTTTACCATTAACTTGGTAAGGAACAACAATAATAATATCCCACGTATACTTTAATTTCTAAAGCTCACAAGAAGAGTGTAACAAAAATTATCATGATATTTTGAGTCAACAATTCAATACTTTATAGTCATATAAATTTCATGTTTCACGATATTTGGGTGACAAATTAAAATGGTGTGATCAAATGAATGAAAATCTTGTGTTAGCCATTAAAATGGTGTTATCAAATGAATAAATACCTTGTGCTAGCCATTAAAATGGTGTGATCAAATGAATGAATACCTAGTTCCACTATATAAATCTCTCGAAATAGAGGCTTTTACATAAGTGAATTATTCTATTTCAATAATTAATGTTTTCTATTTTTAAGTATGTTGCTTGAAAAAATATTAGATATACATATATTGAACAATTAAGATATTTGAGAAAATCAATGTATGTGCAAAAAAAATATATCTTAATATTTTTCTTTCATATTAAAAATTAATATTATATAGCAATTGTCATTG
Source organism: Carex parvula (assembly GCA_025461045.1). NCBI lineage: Eukaryota > Viridiplantae > Streptophyta > Magnoliopsida > Poales > Cyperaceae > Carex > Carex parvula. The sequence continues at coordinate 272,346 of JAJGRW010000093.1, read as the reverse complement.
GCCAAATCCAACATGGAGGAGATATATGAAATAGAGGAGATTTCTGGATGGAATGTGTGATATCTTTCTTCTTACTTACAAGGTAATTTTTTTAACAATTTTTTTCTTAACTTCATAGAATTTGAAGAAATTATAGGGTTTCTTCCTAATTTCTTAGGATCAATTTTTTGAAATTGTTATTTTATTGCTGACGGAATTTGAAATATTTTTTCTTGCTGTATTATTTAAAGATTGTTGTTATTTTTCAGGAATTCTGCTAACTTCATTTTTTATTTTGTTCAAAGTTATAAGAAATACTTCTTAAAGAATTTGGATCTCCTACTACAAGTTCACTACAAATTACATGTCTGCAATTTAATAAAAATGTCTTATCTTTTTTCTTGCTACTTTATTGGTATGTTCTATTTCCATTTTCTATTTTTATTAATTCCTCAAATTTGTTTCATTGTTTTTTTTAATATATATATATTTTTTTTCAGATTCTCTATATGTGTAAGATCTATGGTGACAGGCTCCTCTACAAAAAAGATCTGATTTTAGTACTCACTGACCAATTCCCTTTGCAAGAAGATTTGAGCTTAATAGAGGCTTGCCTGGTACAAATACACAAAATTGTTGTACCAGGCAGAGATAAGGTTGTGTCATTCCAGAGCCTAAATCCTGAATATACCTTTTTTCAGCTGGGACAGTAGTGGTCTTTTAGGGTTTTTTTTTTTTGTAATCTGGTTTATGCAAGGTGCAAATCTTTTTTCTGTTGAATTTTGTGTTTTCTGGTACGTTTTGTTACACTGATCTTGAGGTAATGTTGTCTGTTGTGGTTGTTGCATCAGAATAGAACTGTTTTTGCACCAGAGAATTGTTATCTTGCTGAGGTGTATGGATTCTGGTATAAATTGTTTCTGCTGATCTGGTATGCTGATTTTACTGGTATGATTTTTTTTTCTTGTTTCTGATATGGTTTTGAAGCTCAACTTTGTAGGCTCTGCTACCATGCAATTTATAGATGGGAAATGAATAAATTGAATGTCATATGATTTTATTGTATGTTTTGTACATATACAACAATGACTATATACATGCAAAGATATAATCCTAATAATTTAACTAACTGTTTTTTACTTTAGTCTAACCAGTTCAAAGATAAATATTATACAACTCATGTTTTCCCATGTTTTATTCTACTGTAAAATATTTGTGATTGAGGTACTGAATAATTGAATCTGCTGTAAAATGAATATTTCAGTATTATTGCCCCAATTCACTGTTGTTCGAATGTAAACTGTCTTGAGGAAAGCTTTTGACACCAAAACTATGATGATTAAGACAGAAATTGATTGATAATTTAATGTTTGCAGAAAGCTACTGTTATCTGGTATCACTGATGTTAAGGAGTAGATCTCTTACTTTCCTTTCCAATGATACAATACTTTCTAAATTTCAATACCAAGAGTTAACCCAATTTCAATCGAAGTACAAAAGCAGTTGCTTTTTTTTGATAAATAAAAATTTACGTGAATTGGTGATCATAAAAAACTTTTCATATGTGGTTAATGGTTAATATTGAAAGGTTCAAATCGAGTGTTTGGACTTTGAAAACAAAGATAGAGATCCATAGTACAAATCAATGTGTGCTTTGCAAAGTACTATATTTAACCTCACTCTAATTTTTTTATAATACAGTTGTTAGTTGTAAAAAAAAAAAAAAAATTTACAATTTAGATATTTATTATTTTAGAAAATGCAGATACTAATATCCCCTATCAGCATTCTAAATTCCAAACTATATTTTATCCACTTAAATTATCCCAATATTTTTATTTGCTGCATGTGTGTCATAAGTTGGTAAATCGGTTGACACTTGACAGTGTCTTGATAAACAGTTAATTCTTGTCTAACCCCTATATAGATGCGTCATGCGAGTGTCTGCATCAATTAAACATACATTTTTATGACATGGACACGACTTAATTAAACAATTGCGCATGAACTGGCGAACCTGGGAAGGGTCAAATGGATGGTGCATTTCGAGCGATGAGCAGGAGCATGGAATTCAGTTTTTTTGTTTCTCGCTGTATCTTCGAAATGCTGTAAGCCTACGCATGGGCGGAAGGTAAGTCACAGTGGGGGTGGCGCTAAGTCACCCCCAAGATTTTCAAAATTTTGTATGTATTAGCCCCCTTATGTATAATACAATTTTTTAAAGGGCTTGAATGTAAGAATGACATATCTTTTGTTGAGTGAGCCTATGGTGCTATGCATAGCACGGATGGCTAGTGTGTTACGGCTCAATATGGTACTTTTTAAAATTCTAACGGTCGATCCAACCGTTCAATGTGATAACCATATGAATATGTACTTGCAAACTAAATTTATATTTTTTCAAAATTTTTTACTATTTTTTTAAATAGGTAGAAAAATCAGTGTTTTCTGAAAATTCTGGACCATCAAAATTTTACCTATCTAAAAAAATAGTAAAAAAATTCGAAAAAATATAAAATTTAGTTTGCAAGTACATATTCATATGGTTATCACATTGAATGGTTGGATCGACCATTAGGACTTTAAAAAGTAACATATTGAGCCGTAGCACACTAGCCATCCGTGCTATGCATAGCACCATAGGCTCACTCTCTTTTGTTTGTGCTTGACGCTTTGACATCCTTGACTGTGTGAAATTATTGAAGTTTGAAAAGCAGTTGAATTGAAATATGGAACGTCAAATATAAATTAATTAGGACACAAATAGCGGTGTGCGTCTTAACCAAAATAGCCACTGTTACCATTTTTTTTTTGGGAATTTTGGAAAGTGAAGCCCGGTTGCCGAAAAATAAAAGCAAGTTATCGGGAAAAAAATAAAGAAGATGATTGAAAAGCAGGAAAATATTCTATCCTGAAGAGAGAGAAAATTAAATTTTTCTGAAAATTTCTGAAAAATTAACGTTTTCTGAAAAGAGAAAAAATCAAATTAAAAAAAGGTGAAATTTAAATTGATGTGAAGCCGTGAAGGACGTCATATTTTTTTTTCTTGAAATTGAAGTTTAATTTGAAGGTTTGTTTTTTTATTTACTGACTATTTACAAATTCTTAAATTCTTTTGGATTTTTAATTTTGTATAAAAAAATAAATTATGACAAAAATAATTTGTGTATAAAATTGTAGAAGAGACTATTTAATTTTTTGTGTATAATTTGTGTATAAGTTGCTCCGATGAGATTATTACAGAATATGATTTTTTAGAAAAATCACAGGTTAAAATTTAAATAAAGAAAATATTAATATGTTATGTTATATTTTATAAACATATCATTTCTATTGATGTTAGTTATTTATTGTATTTTTATGAATTTAAATAGTGAAATTTTTTATTACCTTGTATTAAAATTTTTTTTTTAAATATATGATGTTAGTCAGTTAGTCCTCCTTCCGTCCCTGAGCCAAAGCAATTGTAAGGAACCAAAAAAAAAAAGAAAAAAAAGATTGACCTGTCCATACTAGAGAAGCCCAAAATAATTTGGGTTCGATTGTGATTCAACCGTTGATGTACAAATTAAGTGCAAAACAAGATGCAGCCGAAAGCCTGATACTAACAAGGTCTTTAGTTATTTTTACTTTTTAGTGCCAGAGTAACAATATCAATATCATGTTAACAAAAAAAAATAATAATGGAACTAATTATATTTTTCTTAAAGAAAAGGTGCGTAGTCAGTTTCCTTGGGTTCAGATAATTAACAGAATTGCTCACCTGCATTTAAAAATATTTAGTACGGACAATTGATATTTTTATAGGAGTGCCAATTAATTCAATCACATCTTGTTTGGATGGAGAGTAGAGGAAGGGAGGGAATATAAAGAAAAAAAAACTTTTCGTCTAATTGTGTTTGATTGACAAAATTATGTCGGAGGTGAAGGGTACAAGAGGTAAAAGATTTAATCTTGTATAATTATAATCAATAGAATCAGTTTCCCTCCCAATTTAAAGTGTAACAGATGAAAAAAAAATTATTGCAAATATTTTTAAAACAAAAAACACAAATGCCTAACCCTATATCTTACCGATATAATTCTTATATAAGTTTTTTTTTTCCACAAACCTATAATAACTATCGAATTTCTCATTAACCTTCTAAATTTTAATCAACCAAACAAAAAATAGAACAGAAAGGAAAGTTAAATTTATTTTCCATCATTAATCATTCAAACACAAAAAAATTAAATATGTTAATCTTCCTTTCTATTCCATTCCATTCCCTTTTATTCTTCACCTCCCCTTCCTTCCTCTACTCTCCATCCAAACAAGGTGTCAAAAAAATCTTTGCTTAGAAATGGTATATAAGCAAAACCATATATGGGTCTGAGTAATATATAGCTCAGCTATTACTATAAGCACTTTATCTCTATATATGACAAAAAAAAATCAATATATCCTATATATTAAGAGGAGGGTTCTAATACATCATGTTTTTCATACCTCATCATACCTCATATTTTATATCTTCGTTTTTAAGGTCTAAATTGCCGATCCGAACCGCTCAACATGACATCCATACTAAAATATGTCTGGGATGAAATTTTATAATTTTTGGAACTTGTTTACTATTTTTTAAGAGAGGTACAAAATCACTATTTTTGAACGGTCCATACACAGTGATTTTGTACATATCTTAAAAAATAATAAAAAATTTCTAAAAATTATAAAATTTCATCCCAAGACATATTTTAGTATGGATATCATGTTGAACAGTTCGGATCGACAATTTAGACTTTGAAAACTAAAATATAAAATATGAAATATAATGAGGTATGAAAGACATGAGGTATTAGAACCCTCTCATATATTAATTCCAATTCAACTCCCTTTTCAGTTCTCCTTTTACTATACATTTCCCTATTTTGCTCCTCAAAACAACCATGTCTCTACAATCAATAATGCCCCAGAAGTCTAGAACTTCAACATCCACTTAATTAAAGCACTGGTAACCCCAAATCAGAAAAAGTCTAAGATGCATGAGATTGACTAATGAGATGTTGATCACATACTAGATATCCAGAGCAGAGAGCAACAGAAAACCACCAAAAAAGTACAAGAAACTATTAGTTGATTTACTGTTCTTAGGCATGATTTGTAAAACATAAGTTTTTCTCACTCGATGGAAGAAACATCTGATGAAACCTTGACATAAGCGAGTTGAATGGGGTCTTTTGTTTTGAGCAAATAAAGGAGTGCCACATCATTGTCAGCAATCTGCCCCAAGAAAGTAGTGCGATGGTGTTCCTCTGCTGGTACGAAATAGTACTTCCGTGTCGGGCATAAACCCCAGCTCACACATACCTCTTTGTCTGACACCTGGCAACTTGCGAGAACCTTTCTAAGATCCTCAAGCTGCAATATTTTAACAAAATTCAAGAAAGATAACCAGATTAATAAATACTTTCAAGGATATCATATCATGAAAATTTTGTTTCTAGTAACAAAATGCTCACAATGTCCAAAATAAGCCACTAATAAGAAAAATAAAAAAAATATACACATGGTTCATTAACAACAATCACCAAATCACAAGTTGCATTTTGATTTTCAGCCATATATAGATAAAAGATTACTTGTACAGACGCCAAAATATAGACTAACATTCCTTGCACATTTACACTAACATGGTTTTCAGTCAATATTTTGTAACCAGATATGACCTTGCGGACCAAAATATAGCAAAATTGCAAAAAATTTGGACCAAAATGAATATTTGAAAATTTTAGGAATCAAATCGGGGGTTAGGTGACAATTTGGAAACCAAATTTGTAATTTATTCCTAATGAAAACAAAGTTCTACAACAGTGCCCCATCAAAACTAAGGAAGAAAACATTGGATAAACGACTTACAGGTATACCCAGATGGAAAAAAGAATAGTGCAACCCGAGCAGGTTAAACAGCACACTGATGTCCTTTCGGAAGAGAGATAAATAAATATCTTCAAATCCGAGGTTCAGCCCTTCCATTACACCGATTGCTTTCAAATAATGACTTTGATGCAGTATTTCAGATTCTACATACTTCTCGAAAGGAGCAAACAAGGAAGTAGATATGGTTGCCATGGTTACCACCGAATATTTGTGCGTTTCAATAAATGCAGTCTTCCATCCCTGCATCAGAAATTGAAAGTTCAGAAAAGGTTGTTTATCATACATTTGGTTTTCTCAATTGGTCCTAGGAATGTTATGCAAAAGTTTACTTAATTAATGGAGCTATCTACCATCAGCACATATATACTTGTCGGTAGTCAAGTTCATTCACTACCTTGTTAGCACAGTTGTAGAATTGTAGCACAACTTGATTTCAATAAAATGGGAAAACAATTGTGGCTAGGAAATGATTGCTTTTGTTTTTAAGACTATTTCTCACTACAGTAGGAAAATATGAATCATAATAAAAAATAATTTTATATCATTGTCATATCATTTTAGGAAATTTCAATAATATAGCAATAACCATCTCAATAAATGAGTAGGAACCATCCAATAAAAAATGATTAACCAGAGCAATTTTCTTAAAATATATACAGCTAATTTACAGAGAAACCTCTATTTTAGAGCACTCTTTCCATTCTGCCTTTGAAAACCTAGATACTCTTAACAAAATGAAGTATTTCACATTTGCGCAAATAAGTTCTCAGACCAACAAATAGCACCTGACCTTAAAATTGGCAGAGTGTTTATATAGATCCCGCCACCTCCGCTTATAAAGTTCCTTCCAGACCTCATCAGAGTTGAAGAATCCATTTAAGTACTTGGAACAACTACCCAAAGATAGCACGTCCCGCACCTTCACATATATTGCAAGCAGATTAGCTAGTCTGCGGTTTGCATATAGGAAAGGAGATATTTGCATGTAATCTTTCAAAAAAGCACCCGCAATTTATCAACATTTGCAAGACACAAACATGACTGTTCTACTCATAGAAAGAAGCATTACTAACACAAGCTTCTAAAAAGTATGAAAATAAAATGAATATAGGCCCTCATATCTAAGTTTATTTATCTCTTTTAACTGGGAGCAAAACAATTTGTATTCTCTCCTATAAAAGTTTGCTCTTGTTCTGATTTCTTCTTTCTTTTTATCATATTCCTGTAAAACCCAAACCTAATCAGTTATTTGATGAAAAAAGATAAAATGAACCAATGGTATGATTGGTATCATGAAAGATAATGATCGGGGAAAATTTGTCCAACAAAGAAATAATTCAATTGAAGAATCCACAAGATTATTCCCCAATAAACAACATGATTTTTGTAAAATGCCAAAAGATTACTGTTTTCTACAAATCACTAAGTCTGTGCTTTTTGCACAAAAAATAGCATTTTCACTTCTACACTACCGATACATGATCTTACAGGTAAATGACCACACATACAAAGTTACTCTATTTTGTACGGATCTCTCTGGGTTTGGTGCCATATAACGAACTTGTATTACTAAAGAAACCAGTGGAAGAGAGAGATAGAGAGAGAGAGAGAGAGAGAGCTGTGCCTGGAGGAAAGACAAAATGCTCAGTGCAATCCATGGTACTTCAATGGGGGAAGAATTGTACGTATCCTTTCTTACTGAAACAAATAGAAGTAAAAAAAAAAAAAGTTCAAACAAAATTTATTTTTACTGGTTTTTTTTAACTACATGTAATTGGTGTACAATAAAAAAACAGAAATCTGAACCTGGGTTGTCCAAGATAACTCACCTTGCAGCAGTGTTTTTCTCAATCAAATTCTGACTAGGCAACAGAAACTGGTGCAATGCTGATAGCTACTAGGATAACTATAATTGTACTGGTACCGAACCTGAGCAAAATTGCAACAGTTACAGGTACTAGCTTTGTTTATACGAAGACGGGAGTACTGTTTTGATGCAAAAAGGTAATTTAAATTTGTTACTGAGTTACTATCATGTAACCAGACCAGACTTTATTTATGCAAAAAAAGGTGGTGACGTCGTGACGATCAGTTTTCATGAAAAAAAAAAAGGGTGCATAATCAGGCCTTCTTTCAATTGATTTCAAATCAAAGAAAGAGAATGAAAGACGTGATGGGCTTGAAGAAGAAACGAGAAGAAAGCACGCCAACCTTTTTGCCTCTTTGCACCATCCATTGAACTTTGAAGCGCGTCTCAGTTATCACAAATATCTGCGAACAAAAATAGACGAAATTATCTCTCAGAGATTGTTTCCAAATTTTGCAAGAGCAATAATCTCTCAGGGATTGCTTGCTTCTTGCAATAATCTCAAAGATTGCTTCCAAAATTGCAAGAGCAATAATCTCTCGTAACGCGCTTGGAAGAATAATTGGGTCGGCGAAAGCTAAGTTGGGCTTTTAAAAAGAGTAACAGATGTTGCTATTTATTTGCCGTTTTTACTTTGATTAGCTAAAAGTTGTCACTTGTTAATTCCAGCCGAATACCTGACTAAAGCAAATTACAAACGGACGGCCCAGATTAAATCCAGCCGGATTAAAGTTAGAAAGTTAGAAACTACGGGAAGGTCCATTTTGAAATTTGTGCCAAGTTAAAAAGAACTCATCTGGGCCGTCCGTTCGTAATTTGTTGAATCAGGTACCTGAGGTGATCTGAATTCGTGAAAATCAGTCTTACTTGGTTACAATTAAAGTAACTTATAAATTTCTACTATTTGGTTAATAGCACATAATGCACGGGTGGGATCTTTTTAGCATTACTTTGTAATTCGGGAGTGTAATATTGTTTGCGGTGGCCAAATTAAAAATAAGTACAATATATAAGAAATTTGAATAAATCAAAATGAATACATCCAAGAAACATTACAAAAAAAAAAAAAAAAACAAATTTGTTTAGCATTTTAAGCAGCTTACTAATTTAAAACACAATTACAAATAAACTCAATAGGTCAGTACCAGTACAACTTAACCCGCCATATAGGACCACATGTCGTTTATATTCAAACGACGTGACACACGTGACAAAATGGGCGGATCATGCAGCCTTCTGCCATATCTTGTTCAGCGGTTGCCTCTTCTTTATGTGGTTCCATGGCTGATCTAATGCGCCTGAGAATTTCTACAATTCTTTCAAAATTTAACATTGGTTTCTTCCTTCATTCAATAAATTTATTTTGTTAAAATTATTGGAAACAATCTTTACTTTTAATATAAAAACCAAAAAAATATATATATTGGATGACTTGGTAATTTTTTGTGCGCACTTAACTAATACATTATGAATTTACAGTTGATGATCAATTATATATAAAGATGAAAAGAATACAAATTTGATAATTCATTCATAGTTTACTCATGAAAGATTTGCCTGCTAAGAATATGAAATGTATTCACAATAAACTTATGACAAATATGGTAGTTGGTTATTCTTGTAGTTTAATTTGATGTTCTCTTAAAACAAAGTCCACTTGTCCATCACTATGCAGACATTAATTGTTATAATAAATAAAAATAAAAAGAGGTTACCTCTTCACGTTAAATCAAATCAATGTCACCGCCATCTAGAGTGGGAAAAATGGGCACGGCGGAGCCGGTTCCGTCACGGAACGGCACAGTTACAGCACGGTTACAGCACGGAACGGCACAGCACGCGTATCAGTTACGTGCCGTGATCATTCACGTGCCGTGCCTATCTTTTGAAACTTTGGCACGGTACGGCACGTAAAAGATTTAGTCACGGAACGGCACGACACGTAGTCACGCGAGTCATGTGTAATTAGGACCATAAGATATTGATTTAATGGTGAATCTTGAATAAACTAATCTAAATTATGACTATATGGTCACGCGAGTCGCGTATGGTCACGGCACGTTTAGACACGGCGTGACTTACGTGGCGTGATATTCGCGTGCCGTGACCACCCCTTGACATTTTGGTCACGGCATGTGAAAAATTATAACTTGGTCACGGCACGGCACGAGACCAAAGTCACGGCGTATTAGTCACGTCACGGCACGGTACATTTTTTCCAATCTACCGCCATCCATTGAAACGCGTAAAATTAATTAACTAGGCTGTAAAATTATTTAAAAAAATTGGGCCGTGAAGAGCTAAGTTGGGCTTTTAGAAAGAGTAATAGAGGCCGTTATTTTGCCTTTTCACTTTGATTAGTTAAAATTTGTCACTTATTAAAAGAGTTTTTAGCGGTGGTTCCGAGTTACATCACAGGAAATCAGTCTGATTAGGTTACAATCCTACTATTTGGTTAATATCACATAAATTTATAACAAGTTATACTTTATTTTACAAAGAATGATGTGCAGTGCGACAACGAACAATTAATGCACGGGTGAGATTTTTTTATATGTTGTTAATTTGTAGGTAGCTGGTGTAATGTTTAAAAAAAAAATCAAATTTAATACATCAAAGAAAAAATATTAAATAAACCAAATTTGTTTAGCATCTCAAGCTCCTTACTAATTCAAAATAAAATTTAAAATAAACCAATACTTCATGCTCCTGGTAAGAATATAAGAATCTTATAAAATATTCTATATCATCTTTTATGACTCGAAGCTTCTTTGCGCACATCTTCTCCGGTAACAGGGCTATCCTCTTTGTTTTTGGCTTTCGAACCGAGCAAACTAACTGCACCAATTAATGCCACCCATTATAAGTAATAACAAACATAACTATCACTACCAACCAAAGAAGAAAACAACATTGCACTGGTTCTAGTTTACACTATTCACTTTCGATGTACATACCGAGCAAAGAAGAAAGCAACCCAAAATAGCCCTTCCTTTTTTGCTCATTTATGGGGATAATGGTGAAATAATGGTTCTTTTGAGTACACTAGCTAGTTGTGTTGGGATAAATTTTCAGAATATTCGGATAGTTATAAATTAATTAAAATAAATCAAATTGAAATAGAGTTACCCGGATCGTGCGAAGCACTGTCCTTAAGCGTATTCCGTCTCATCGTGCAAGATGGAACAGCAACCAAGATAATCCGGGATTGTTGCTCCTTAGACACGCCATGGAAGCAACTGACGATAACTCCGCAATATCCAGTATAGATCAGAATTTGATAATTGGAATAGAAATAGAGAATAAATCAAAGGGAACTTTATATGTGGGAGCTAGAAGAAACATATTTGATTTCTTATTTTGTTTTATATCTCGGATTCCCAAAAAACAGAGAATGAAGAGGACTTTAATAATCCTTGATAGAGGAGAAGAAAATTAGAACGGTGCAACGTCAAAGAGTAATGCATCATTAATATGCTTTTAAGAGGTGCATCAGAAGGCTGCTTTTAAGGGGAAAACTGAAAAACGCTTCTTCAGTTATTTATTTATTTATTTAATTGGATATGAAATTTAAAATTAGTCCTCAACTTTACAAAAATACTATTAACGGTAATTTAACAATATTGAGTTTTTAGAACCAAATTTCCAACAAGTTGTGCAATGTATGACATTTCACAATTTAATGGACGGAACATATTCTTTATGAATCCCCTTCACCTACAATAATCTACCAAAAGATTAGAAAAAAAGGGGAGAATTTCATGTATACTCCTCAAAAACTTGAAAATTACATATTACCCCTCTAAACATCCAAAACTCACAAATGAATCATTTTATTGTCTTTTATATTATAACTCATTTTAAATTTATAAAATACCCATTTTATCCTTTATTAAAAACATAAAAAAATATAGCTTGTTTAAGAAAAACGTCAGTGTTATAAATATTTTGACCTTTATAAAGTACCGATTAAAATCTATTTTGGTCTTGTAATATTTTACCCTTTGTAAATTTCCAATATTTCTTTCATTGTGCCCATTACCCTTTTTATAATTACATTTTGGCTTCGAAAACCGGATACTCGTTATACACTTTACCCTTCGTAAAATATCTATTTTGCCCACAAAAACCGATCAAATATAAGACCGATATTATTCTTAAACAAGCTACAAATTTTTTATGCTTTTAATAAAGCGAAAAAATTGGTATTTTATAAATTTAAAATAAGTTTCAATATAAAAAATAATAAAATGGGCAAATTTGTGAGTTTTGGAAGCTTAGAGGGGGGAATACATAATTTTGAAGTTTAGAAAGAAAATTACGCAAGTTTCATGTTTTTGAGAGATATACGTGAAATTCCCCCTAAAAAGGGGATTGATGAGATGCACACAAGGAAATAACCTTCGAGTAACCCGCCATATTGGACTATAGGTCGTTTCTGTTCAGGTGTGACACAGGCAAAGAAATGGGCAGCCTTGCCACATTTTCTTCAGTTATTATCTCTTCTTTATGAGGTTCCATGACCGACTCTTCAATGCGCCTGAGATGTTCTAAAATTAACTTTAGGATTTCTTCCAATAAGTAACATTAGTTTCTTCCAATATTTTATTCAATAAATTTATTTAGTTAAAATTATTGGAAAACAATCTTTACTTTTAATATAGTAAACAGAAAAAATATATATATATTTGATGACTTGTAATTTTTTGTGCGCACTAATTCATTATGAATTTATAGTTGATGAACAATTATATATAAAGATGAAAAGAATACAAATTTGATAATTCATTCGTAGTTTACTCATGAAAGATTTGCCTACTAAGATAATATGAAATGTATTCACAATAAACTTATGACAAATATGGTCGTTGGTTCACGTTGTTTAATTTGATTTTCTCCAAAAAAAATCCACTAGTTCACATGAATTGTTGTAAAAAAAAAAAGGTGGTGACTTCTTCACGCTAAATCAAATCAATGCCACCGCCATCCATTGAAGCTCGTAAAATTATTTAAAAGTAATTGGGCCGTGGAGAGCTAATTAAGTTGGGCTTTTAGAAAGAATAATAGAGGCCGTTGTTAGTTATATGCCTTTTCACTTTAATTAGCTAAAATTTGTCACTTGTCTGATTAGGTTACAGTCCTACTATTTGGTTAATATCACATAAATCTATAACAATTTATACTTTAGTTTACAAACAATGATGTGCTGTGCGACAACTAGTGGATTGCTAACGGGTACCTCGGGCAGGGCAGACCCGTACCCGTCCCGGGCAGCGGGCAGGACGGGTACGGGTACAACGGGTAGGCGGGTACAACGGGCACGGGTAGGCGGGTTTTTTTTTGAAAAACTCCGCCCTGCCCGTCTCAAACCCGTGCCCGTTGCGGGTAGACGGGTACAACGGGCAAGGGTACAGCGGGCACGGGCAGGACGGGCACGGGTAGAAATTTTTTGTTTTTTTTTTTTTTTGCTGTTTTCTGATTTGATTTCTGATTTTTTTTACCGTGTCGTACGAATATTATTACGTGTTTACCGTGTCGTACGAATATTATTACGTGTTTACCGTGTCGTACGAATATTATTACGTGTCGTACGAAATATTATTTCTTTACACGAGTAATTTTATTTTATTTTCAAACTCTCATTCTAATTTTTATATATGAGTTACAAATAATAGTTCGGCTATAAAAATTGTATATATATATAATAGTTTATAAATAATACGATTCCGACATAAGAATGAGAGTTATAAACAAATAATAGTTCGGCTATTATTTGAAATAATACGCTATAATTTGTATATAAATAATAGTTTATAAATAATACGATTCCAACTATTATTCCGACACATCATATATAAATTGTATATATGAGTTACAAATAATAGTTCGGCTATAAATTAGAATGAGAGTTTAAAAATTTGAAACTAAACCAGACATAAGAACAAATACGCTAGACATAAGAACAAATACGCTAAATAAATAATAGTTTCAAATTAGAATGAGAATTTGAAACTAAACACATCTTTATAATTCCTAAATAAATAAAATTTGTAACTCATATATAAAAATTATTTGTGCGAAAATTTGTATATTTATTCGGCTAAGTACAAGTCTAATTATTTATTTCTTTACAGGAGTAATTTTATACTAAAATACGCTAGATTACTTGAAATTATGTTGAATTACACTATATTACAATAAATTATGTTCAATTATACTAAATTACGTTAAATTACAATAACCTCGCTAATTATGCTGAAATACGGTAAAAAAAACACTAAACTACGCAAAATTACGCTAAAGTAGACCGATTTTGTGCCATCTTTCATGAATCATAAAAAATAGTAAAAAAATTTCAAAAATAGTAAAAATTGGTAATCTGCAAGTTCATTATGTAACTAATTTACTGAGCTACTTGGATTGAATGATAGACATGAAAATCTTAATCGGAAACTTCAACTCAAGTTTTGAGGCTCTTCCCTTAGTTTTTTGACGAATCCGACGGTCGGATCGGTCCCGAAAGGAAATTAGCTTGGTACAGGGGCTGTGGAGCTCATGTCAAAATTTCAGCCCGATCCGACGGACGGATCAAAAGTTATGCCCTTTTTTGTGAAGCATGCGCAGGACTTGATTAATATAACTTTGGATATTAATAAACTTTGGATATTAATATTCAACATAATTAATAATTTGTATTAAACTTTGGATATTAATAAAAATGTCGGCATTCTAATTATATAGTTTCATAATTTATTTATATCTCGAAATTTGTAGTTTACATTTTAAATTGATAATATATTTTGTAAACGTTCATTTAAATTGATAATCTAAATCTAAATTCAAATCTAAATTTAAATGCAAATTAAATTAAATCTAAATTCAATATAAATGTAAATCTAAATTAAATTTAAATTGAATCCAAATCTAATTTAAATCTAAATTAAATTAAATAAAAGAAAAAAAAAACCATTTCAGCCTCTGCCGAATTTCAGCTTCAGCCTCTGCCGAATTAAAAAAAAAATAAAATAAAAAACAGAGCAGTTTTAGCTTCATGCAGAGCACTAATCATATGCAGCGTTGTCAAATTTCTGTACTCCGTGCGCTGCGTGTAGCCAAAACTGATCTGTTAAAATTACTGTAGAACCGGGGGGAAGAAAGTTTGAAATAAAGGGGTTCGGGTTCGGGTGCTACAGTACACGGGTAAACGGGTGCTACAGTACACGGGTAAACGGGTGCGGGTACACCCGTGGCGGGTGCGGGCAGACGGGCAGCGGGCACGGGTCTGCCGGGTACGGGTACACCCGGGTTTGGCACCAAAACAGGCCACCCTGCCCATTTCAAGCCCGTACCCGCGTACCCGTTTACCCGTCTATACCCGGGCATGGGTACGGGTACCCCGGGCACCGGGCACGGGCGGACCGGGTTCGGGCAGCCCGCGGCGGGCAGTGTCAAACCACTAGCGACAACAAACAGGGCACGTGTGGGATTTTTTATGTTATTAATTTGTAGGTAGGGAGTGTCATGTTAAAAAAAAAAAATCAAATGTAATACATCAAAGAAAAATAATTACACCAAATTTGTTTAGCATCTCAAGCTCCTTACTAATTTAAAATAAAATACAAATAAACCAATATATACTTTATGCTCCTGCCTCAGATTAATTGCTTACAAACATCTCGATCAAGCACTTTAGAGATTCCTGGTAAGAATATAAGAATCTTATGAAATATTCTATATCATTTTCATGACTCGAAGCTTCTTGCGCACATCTTCTCCGATAACACGGCTATCCTCTCTGTTTTCTGCTTTCAAATAGAGCAAACTAACTGCACCAATGCCACCCATTATAAGTAATAACAAACATAACTATCACTACCAACCAAAGAAGAAAACAACACTACGTACACTTGGTCTAATTAACGCTTCACTTTCGATGTACATGACAAAAGGTGTCTCTCAATTATCATCTTCAATGTATTGAAGCATGGTTATTAATCTCGCATGTTTTTAATTAACACCCCCATCCACACACAAAATCCCCCCTAAATTCCACCTAAACTCATTTAAAAATAAGGTACACTTGTTGTACACTGTATGACATTTAACAATTTACTGGCTGGAATATATTTTTAAGGTTTTTCATATCTGTACATCGCCACTTTGAATCCCCTTCCTCCACAACAAATCAATGAAAAGATTTAAAAAAACAAAACAAAGAGAAACACAGAAGGGACTAACCATCAGATAACCTGCCATGTTGGACTACATGTTATTTCTGTTGAAACGTCCGAACACAAGTAAATAAATGGGCAGCCGATGCGGCATCTGCCATATCTGATTCATTACCTGCCTTTCTTTTTTATCTGGTTCCATAGCCTACTCTCCAACGTGCGATATTCTACAATTACCCTCAGGGTTTCCAAATTTTCGTTCTCCCCCTCTTCTTGAGTTAGATATTGGACTTTCCACCTAGCTTTTAACATAGGAAGCTGATATGAGTACCCGCAGTTGAGTACCCGCATTATACCCGCACATAAACTATCATAACTGTTTTTGGGAACCGCACCTAAACTGTCATAACTGTTTTTGGGGACCTAAACTGTCAAAACTGTAATTTTATTTTACAAGTATTAATAGTAACATTGTGAAGTATTTATACCTATACAAGACAAGTATTTATATCTATACAATGAACTACATATATGATATATGAATTGGGAACCATTACACTGTCAAAACTGGGGACCATTACTTTTACACGTTTTTCAAGGTGGTTTTTTTTCTCCGTTCAATCTAACCAATTTTTGGGACGATCTATGAGAAATTTCGCAAATCTAAAACCACGAACGTGTTTCATTTTTTTTCTCTTTCAAATGAGATCCATGATGACATACTTTTACACGTTTTTCAAAGTATCAAATATTTAAATATGAAAAGTATTCATACAAAATAGAAAGTATTCATACCTAATATATCAAATATTCATATATAATTCATCAAGTATTTATACTTAAGATATCAAGTATTTAAAGAAAAAAACTGGACTCATCTTTTACACGTTTTTC
Source organism: Carex parvula (assembly GCA_025461045.1). NCBI lineage: Eukaryota > Viridiplantae > Streptophyta > Magnoliopsida > Poales > Cyperaceae > Carex > Carex parvula. The sequence continues at coordinate 255,515 of JAJGRW010000093.1, read as the reverse complement.
AAGTATTCACATACAAAATGGAAAGTATTTATACCTAAATTATCAAGTATTCATATATAATTCATCAAGTATTCATACCTAAGATATCAAGTATTTAAAAAAAAACTGGACACAATACCTACTCATCTTTTACACGTTTTTCAAAGTGTTTTTTTTTCGTTCAATCTAACTAATTTTTGGGACGATCTATGAGGAATTTTGCAAATCTAAAACCACGAACGTATTCCATTTTTTTTTGCTCTTTCAAATGAGATCCATGATGACATACTTTTACACGTTTTTCAAAGTATCAAATATTCAAATATGAAAAGTATTCATACAAAATAGAAAGTATTCATACCTAATATATCAAATATTCATATATAATTCATCAAGTATTTATACTTAAGATATCAAGTATTTAAAGGAAAAAACTGGACTCATCTTTTACACGTTTTTCAAGGTGATTTAATGATTAACAAAGTTAGTTATACCGTTATAGAAATTAATTGGGAAAGGAATCAACTGCGGGTATAATGCGGATACTCAACTGCGGGTACCAAAATAATTATTCTTTAACATATATCATACAATTACGATGCGGCTTTAGTTTGTTAGTTAGCGTCATCAGCATTGACCAAAAGGCAAGCACCAAATCGTATTCGAACTAGATTTAATTATTAATTAAAATCTCCAACTACCTAGCTGCCTATTATCAATTTTTATTATTAATTTTTTATTTATCTATAATACATTGTTTAATAATTTTGTCTGATTCGATAACAAGAGTTGCAGTATCGGTTCGAGCAGACAATTTAAACAAAGTTAGAACTTGTTGAACAGTTAATGTTGATTTCTTCCAATATTTTATTCTATAAATTTATTTAGTTAAATTTTTGTAAACAATCTTTACTTTTAATAAAAAAAAAGTATGTATTTGATGACTTCTATTTTTTTTGTGCGTGCATAATGACTAATACATTATGAAAGTATAGTATTTTTTTAGGATTTGTCTATAGTGCAGCAAAATCATTTTGGCTATAATACAGTACAGCTGTTGATCATTTAAGGATAAAATTAATATAATACTCACATGTTACCTCTCCGTTAGCCCTCTCCGTCCTCTCTTCTTTCGATTCCGAACCATTCGGCTCTACCCTCGCTCTCGCTGTCGCCTCCTCTCCCTCACGCCTCTACCCTCTTGCGGTATACCCTCTCCGTCTCTCTTCAGGCATTGTCATTCTCCTTCTTCACGGAACCTCTGATTTCACCCATTAATGGAGGTTCTAGATGAGCTAATCCGATCTATGGAGCTGTGGGTTCGAGCTTCCAGAAAACACGAAGAAAATGCGGCACGTCCGGATCTTGACCCCGTTCTTCTGGTACCCGGTATCAGCGAGTTGATCCTCAAGTGTCTATCAAGTATTGAATTGAGCACTTGAACCCCTTTGATTTTCTGTTCTTGTGAATCAGTAATTACGAGGTGCTTGATTATAACCGGCCTTACCGAATCAAGAAAGCATGATGCAAGCCTCTTCCCCAAGCTGTGCTGTGATTTGGATTTGGCGGGTGTAAACTTTTGAATATCAAGTATTGAGAGAGGTTTTATGAATCTGAGTATTTCGGTATTTTATTTTTTTATCGATATATATTACAGAGATGATCTCTGGTGCATATATACACCTCTAATTTCTATTGTACCGTTGGTACCTAGGAGTTGGTACCAACGGTAACTTCCTATTCCTATTCTATGACATAACAGCCTCTATTATTTCCTTATTTACACTTTTGTCCTTTTTCTATTTTAGTCCTCTAACTTTCTTTATTCTCAACACTCCCCCTCAAGCTAGGATTATAAATATCGGTTAATCCAAGCTTGTTCGTTATATCTTCAAATGCTCTCGAAATGAGACCTTTGGTGAAGATATCTGCTAATTGGTCTTGGCTCTTTACGTAGGGAGTTTCAATTTCCTTGGCTTAAACTTTTTCTCGTATAAAATGGCAATCAACTTCGATATGCTTCGTTCTCTCATGAAATACCGCATTCGAGGCAATATGCCTTGCCGCATTGTTGTCGCAAAACATCTTCATTGGTTTATCAATTTCGAAATTCAATTCTTCTAGTAGTTGTTTTATCCAAGTGAGCTCACTTGCGGTAGATGCCATGGCACGATATTCCGCTTCCGCACTTGATCGCGCCACGACATTTTGCTTCTTGCTTTTCCATGTGACTAAGTTTCCGCCTACAAATGTGCAATAGCCAGTTGTTGATTTTCTATCGAAACTCCCGGCCCAATCTGCATCGGAATAGCCACACACTTCGTTAGATTTATTGTTTTTCATCCATATACCCTTTCCGGGTGATTTCTTTAGATATCTCAAAATTCTATCTATTGCATCTAAATGTGGCTTTCTTGGTGAGTGCATAAATTTACTAATTTGACTCACGGCATATGAAATATCCGGTCTAGTTACCGTTAAATAAATTAATTTTCCTACAAGTCGTTGGAATTGGTTAATATCTTCCAACAATTCTCCATCTTCGGTATTTAATTTACAATTACTATCTATAGGTGTTGAAGCCGGTTTTGACCCTAATTTACCCGTTTCTTTTAAAAGGTCAATGGTATATTTTCGTTGTGAAATAAATAATCCCTTGGTTGAGTGGGCTATTTCAATTCCTAAAAAATATTTAAGTTTACCGAGGTCTTTTATTTCGAATTTTTCTTTTAAATATCTTTTCACAATGTCAATTTTCTCATGATTATTTCCGGTTATGATTATGTCATCAACATAAACAAGAACTATGGTAGTATCATTATTTTCATGTTTAGAAAATAAAGATGTATCGGATTGGCTTACTTTAAAACCGCAAAAACTTAAATATTGAGATAATTTGCCATACCACGCCCTTGGAGATTGTTTAAGTCCGTAGATCGATTTTTTTAACCTACAAACAAGGTTAGTATTGTTTTCTTTTACATGACCCGGTGGGAGGGTCATATAAACCTCTTCTTCAAGTGTTCCTTGAAGGAATGCATTTTTAACATCCATTTGATGTAAATTCCAACCGTTGTTTACCGCTATCGAAAGTAGAATTCTTATGGTATTCATCTTTGCTACCGGAGCAAAGGTTTCTTGGTAATCAATACCGTATGTTTGGGTATACCCTTTGGCAACTAGCCGGGCCTTATACCTTTCTATGGATCCATCGCTTTGGTATTTAATTTTGTAAACTCATTTGCATCCTACGGGTTTTTTGTCTTTTGGTAACGGTACAATGGTCCATGTATTATTTTTTTCTAAGGCTTGAAGTTCCTCTTTCATAGCCTTGTACCACACCGGTTGGCTTATGGCTTCCTCAAAATTTCTTGGTTCTTCTAATTTTGAAATTGAACTAAGGAATGCATAATATTTTTTTGAAATATTTTTGTATGAAATATAATCTTGAATTGGATATTGAACCTTATAGGTTACGAAATCTCGTAACCTTGTAGACGGTTGAGAGGGACGTGTTGACCGTCTTACCGGAACCTCTTCTTCCATATTTCCATCCTCTTCAATGTTCTCATTCTCTTCTTCTTCGGTTTCACTTTGAGAAATATTGTTATTTTCTTCTTCACTCTCCCTTTCTTCATTTCCTACAATTCTTTGCTCCTCAAAAAATTGATTAGTACTCATAGGAATGATAAAATCATGCATATTAGCATGATTTAAATTCTCATTTTTATTTTCTTTAAAATATGGCTCATTTTCAAGAAATGTTACATCTCTTGAAATATACAATTTTTGGTTTATAGGATCATAACACTTATAACCCTTTTTATGGTATGAATATCCTAAGAAAATAGTTTTAATAGAGGTATAGTCTAATTTATCTCGTTTATTTTGATGTACATAACATGTACATCCAAATATTCTTAAATGGTTAAAAAATATTTTTCTTTGATAAATAACTTCTAATGGACTTTTTTTGTTTAAAATAACACTTGGTAATCTATTTATCAAATAAGTTGCGGTGAGAATGGCATCCGACCAATAGATTTTTGGAACGTTGGTTTGAAACATAAGTGATCTTGTTACTTCAAGCAAATGGCGATTTTTCCTTTCGGAAACACCGTTTTGTTGTGGGGTATAAACACACGTAGTTTGGTGTATAATTCCTTTTTGTTTCAAAAAAATTGAAAATTTTTTATTTACAAATTCCGTTCCATTATCGGTTCTAAGAATTTTAATTGTTGTATTATATTGATTTTCTACTAAGTTAGAAAAATCTTGAAAGTGAGAAAAAACTTCACTTTTATTTTTTAGTAAATATAGAGATGTTAATCGTGAAAAATCATCTATAAAAGTAACGAAATATTTAAAACCATTATAGGAATCTATGGGAGCGGGTCCCCAAACATCGGAATGAACAAGTTCAAATATTTTGCTACTTTTTGAATTTGAAATTACAAAAGGAAGTCTATTATGCTTTGCTAATTTGCATACTCCACAATTACTACAATCTAAATTTGAAAAATCAAAAATACATTTTAAAATCCTATCGGAGGGATGCCCAATTCTTTTATGCCATAAACTCCCCATGTCTTGCATTTTTGTGTTGTAGTTGAGTTTTTGGCTTTTCAGAAAATATAGTCCATTTTGGAAAACTCCTTCACCAATCATCATCTTGGATGCTATATCCTGAAAAAGTACATTTTTTGAAGAAAATATAATTTCGCAATTTATTTCTTTAGAAATTTTTCCTATTGATAATAAATTCGAGGTGCAATTTTTTACATGTAAGACATTCTTAAATTCTTTCATAAATAAGTTGATTGAACCATAACCATAAATTTCCATTTTTTCTCCATTTGCAACATACACAAATTCTTGGCCTTTGCTTTTTTTGTAATTATACAACATTTTTATATTTCCGGTCATGTGATCGATTGCACCGGAATCTAAAATCCATACCGAATTATTTTTGGAATATTCTAAATTTAGATTTCCTAAATTTGTACATATTTTTGGTTTTATTTCCTTTTTTTCGGGCTCAGATCTGTCTCTTCTAGTTGGTATAATATACAGTTTCTGATTTGGGCTTGATTGTATTATGTTGTTATAGGGTTTTAAATTAAATGGGTCATCAGATAAACCTGTTTTGGACTGCAGCAGCCCATTTAGCTGTGAGATGAGTGTTTTTAGTTCTTCTCGGGTTGCTCCAGAACCGGATCCAGAAGCAGCGCTATTACCTCCGAATTTCTCCTTTCCGGGTCCAGAGACAGACCCGTTAGGTCCGACCTCTTTCCTTTCTTCTTCCTGCGCCGCTCCAAGGAAAGAAAGCTTCTTCTCCCCCTGACTGTTGCCGCCTTTCTCCTTCCACCATTTTGGTCTTAGCTCGGGGTGGAGAAACCAGCAGTTGGCCTTCTCGTGTCCCTCTTTCTTGCAGTGTTCGCACCGTTTGCTATTTCCCCCTTTTCCTTGAAAGCTAGGGTTTGCTCGGAAATTAGAGTTTGGTCGAATCGAGGCCATGGCGAGATTCTTGGGATTTTCTTGCACGGCTGAGGTACCAGTCATGACGAGGCGTCTCGATTCCTCACCTTGAAGGAGAGACATTGCGTCATCAAGATTCGGAAGCTCAGCCGATAGCAGAATTTGAGCTCGGATTTGTTCATATGATTCATCAAGCCCTGCTAAAAATTGGTACACTCGTTCTTGTTCTCTTTCTTTGATGATTTGAGGATCCGAGGTTTTAACGAGATAAAGGTTCAATTCCTCCCATCTCCGTTTTAATTCGCCTATGTATTCAATGAGGGTTCTGTTTTTTTGAGAGGATTGATGGATTTCTTTTTTGAGATGATATATGTGGGCATGGTTGCTTTTTTTGCTAAAGTGTTTGTTAATGGCATCCCACATCTCTTTTGCGGTATCGGTATAAAGAAAGAGATCAATCATGTTGGGTTCTATGGATTGAATCAGTGAGTTCATAGCTTTGAGATCTGATTTTTTCCAATTTTTGTATTCGGCATTGGCTTTCTCCTTATCTGGCATTTTTGCATCACCGGTGACATTTTCGTATAAATCCCTTTCATTGAGTGAGAGAACCGCAGCTCTGGCCCATGATTGAAAGTTTCGATCGTTGAGCAACGTGGTGGTTAGGCGGGACGACGGCACTGAGCTGCTGTTGTTTGTTACCTCTGCCATGTTGGATTCACGATCTCAGTCGCAACTATTCGTTGATTGAATTTTCTGAGGCCTTATGAGCAATGCTCTGATACCATGTAAACTTTTGAATATCAAGTATTGAGAGAGGTTTTATGAATATGAGTATTTCGGTATTTTATTTGTTTATCGATATATATTACAGAGATGATCTCTGGTGCATATATACACCTCTAATTTCTATTGTACCGTTGGTACCTAGGAGTTGGTACCAACGGTAACTTCCTATTCCTATTCTATGACATAACAGCCTCTATTATTTCCTTATTTACACTTTTGTCCTTTTTCTATTTTAGTCCTCTAACTTTCTTTATTCTCAACAGCGGGCGAGTTTCTCTCTGTCGTGCGTCGTCGTCAAAGGTCTCAGGAAACTGGAGGGAAAAAGGAAGAGGAAAAAGTGACATATGCTGCCGATGGGTAGGGTTTTGCAACGGCGGGAGAAGAAAGGGAGGAGACAGAGAAACGGAAGGGAAAGACGAAGAGGGAAAGACGAAGGGAGTATTTTGCGCAAAGGACAATTATACCCTTTTAGCGTACAATATGGGTAACGGAGTCAAACGGAGAGAAAGGAAGAGTTCAATTGACGATTTAATCTACACCGTTCGAAAGATGAAATGAACGATCGATTACAATTTAATTTAACTTTACTGTATTATAGCCAAAATCAATTTACTGTACTATAGACATCCTCATTTTTTTAAGGTTAGTGGCTTTAATACCTACTTACAATTCAATTAATAACAGATTATGGAGGTATAGTTGATAACTTATATATAAAGATAAAAAAATCATACAAATTTGATAATTCATTCGTAGTTTAGTCATTAATTTGTCTGCTAAGATAATATGAAATATACTCACAATAAACTTATGACAAATGGTAATTGGTTCATGCAGATTATCTGATGTTCTCTGATCATGAATATTAAAAAAAAAATCTACTAGTCCATCACTATGCTGACATGAATTGTTATGCAAAAAGGTGGTGACGATCAGTTTTCATGCAAAAAGTTGGGCCGGGGAGACCTAATTAAGTTGGGCTTTTAGAAAGAGTAATAGAGCTTGTTAGTTATTTGCCTTTTCACTTTGATTAGCTAATTAAAATTTATCGCTTGTTAAAAAAGTTTATAATTTTTTTACGAGAATGATATTGTGCAGTGCGACGACGATCAATGCATGGCTGGGATTTTTTATGCTATTACTTTGTAGGTAGGGAGTGTAATGTTTTCACTGGCACATGTATGATTTACAAGAAATTTTTATTAATCAAATTGAATACATCGAAGAATACAAACTAAATGAACCAATTTTGTTTAGCATTTAAAAATCCTTACTAAATTGTTTAGCATTTAAATTGTTGGTGCATTAAGATTACAACTCTTGATAAGCGCAAGAATACCAGTGCAACAGAAGTAGGCGCTATTAATCACACAATTCATAATATGGCGCGAGCGTTGCGCAAGAACGTTCACAAACAACATCAAGAGCATCGAGGAACTTCGGAACGAAGTGCTTTGGCAAATCCAGTTTTATGAAACAAGGACATGCACGATAGCAACAAATTAGATAACGAAACATTGGAGGACTAAATAGCAAAACTACATTGGGGAAGGAGGAAGGGTCGGTACCAGCGCCAATATACTGGCATCCGCACCAGTTCCAAGTTTTGCTATCTATTTTCTTTTTTTCATTTCCTTTCCCTTTCTGTATTTTTATTTGAAATCTTCTTTTATTTTTATTTTTATTTTTATTTTTTCCTATTTCTGTTATATTTCAGCTCAAATGTTTTGAGCAATGTTTTTCATTTTAATTTGACGGTTACCACCCTTGTGTAACGGAACCTTTTATTTAATATATATAAATGCGGGCATGATCCTCATTTTTCTTCAAAAAAATATTGCGGCCCATCCAATCCGTTCAGCCGCTGGAAATGGCACAGATCTGCCACCGTCTCTGAACCTGGTTCTTCATCAAGACCAGGACAACCTCACCAGTGTCCAGTAACGAAGGAGCTCGAAGTGATCAAGCGGAGGCTCGAACACTTAAGAGTTTTACAGAGCTTTGATGGAGAATGCGAGCGAATTTTTCAAGTGCTATATATAGTGTCAATGAAGGTCCAACCTTCAGCGACATACCTTTAGTTCTAAAGTTCTTTCCCGGGTTCGATTTAATGTTGATTAGTAAAGATCTAGTTAATGTTGATTTCTTCCAATATTTTATTTTATAAATTTATTTTGTTAAATTTTTGTAATTACTTTTAATAAAAAAAATGTATGTGATGACTTTTTTTTTTTTGTGTGTGCGTAAAAATTAATACATTTTGGAGGTATAGTTTTTTTAAAAGTTAGTGGCTTTAATGCCTACTTACAATTCAAATTGATAAAAAAATTATGGAGGTATAGTTGATAACTTATATATAAAGATAAAAAATATCATACAAATTTGATAATTCACTCGTAGTTTACTCATGAATTTGTCTGCTAAGATCGAGAATATGAAATATATATACTCACAATAAACTTATGACAAATGGTAGTTGGTTCATGCAGATTAATTTGATGTTCTCTAATCATGAATATTAAAAAAAAAAAATCTACTAGTCCATCACTATGCTCACATGAATTGTTATGCAAAAAGGTGGTGACGATCAGTTGTCATGCAAAAAAGGGGGCTTAATCAAGCTTCCTTTCAATTGATTTTTAATCAAAGGAGAAGACTGAAAGAGACAAATGGGCTTGAAGAAGACAGAAAGAAAAAAAAAAAAAAGGCAACACACGCCAACCGTTTAGCCTCTTCACGCTAAATCAAAATCAGTGCCACCAATATCCACTGAAGAGCGTTCAATTTAAACAGAAATCGGACCTCCGTATTTAATAAGGAGAAAGGCTATAGTTAACTAGGCTGTAAAATTAATTAAAAATAATTGGACCGGGGAGAGCTAAGTTGGGCTTTTAGAAAGAGTAATAGGTTGTTAGTTATTTGCCTTTTCACTTTGATTAGCTAAAATTTGTCGCTTGTTAAAATTTTTTATGTTATTACTTTGTAGTTATGGAGTGTAATGTTTTCACTGGCACATGTATGATTTACAAGAAATTTGAATAAATCAAATTGAATACATCGAAGAATAAAAACTAAATAAACCAAATTTGTTTAGCATTTCAAACTCCTTACTACTTTAAAATAAAATTACAAATAAACCAATACTTTATGCACCTGCCTTCAGATTGCTTACAAACATCTCAAAAACTTTAGAGGTTCCTGATAAGAATACAAGAATCTTATGAAATATGTTATATCATCTTTTATGACTCGAAGCTTCTTGCGAATATCTTCTCTGGTAAGACGCCTATCCTCTCTGTTTTCGATTTTCAAACCGAGCAAACTAACTGCACCAGTGCCACCCATTATAAGTCATAATAAACATAACTATCACTACCAACCAGAGAAAAAAACAACATTACACTGGTTCTAATTAACGCTTCACTTTCGATGTACATGACAAAAGGTATCTCTCAATTATCAATGTATTGAAGCATGGTTATAAATCTCACATGTTTTTAATTAATACCCCAAAAAACAAAAAAATACCCCCTAACAAACACAAACACACAACCCAAAATCTTACAATATATGATTCCACCGAAACTCATTTAATGAGGTACACTTCTTGTACACTGTATGACATTTGACAATTTATTGGCTGGAATATATTTTTAAGGTTTTTCATGTCTGTACATAGCCGACTCTTCAACGTGCCTGAGATCTTCTACATTTACCCTCAGGATTTCCAAATTTTTGTTATTCCCCTCTCCTTGATCTGCTAGATATAAGACCTTACTCCTAGCTATTAACAGATGCCATACAATTACGATGCGGCATTAGTTTGTTAGTTAGGGTAATCGTGCATTAGCCAAAAAGCAAGCACAACATCATTTCCAAACTAAATTTAATTATTTATTTAAATTTCCATCTACCTAGCTATCTATTATCTATTTTTATTATTCACTTTTATTTATCTAGAAAACATTGTTTAATTTCTGCACACTGTAGTTGCAACACAAACCTTCTTTCAGAGGATCTCTAAAATCAATCAGATTTCCGTGCTCATCCAAATTAGAACCACAACCTGAAATGGTAAAAGAAATGATCTACTTTTATATATCAAGGATGATCTCAATGTTTTATAAATAACAATTTGGGACTATATGGTTCAAAGTTGTTGCAAAGTGTAAGCTAGGTTTCTAGAATAAATTTATTTGAACCTAAATCACAGAACACTAACATGCTACAATAGCACATCTAAACATAAAGACATTAAAAAGTTCACCTGAATTCAATGATTTTTAAAAGATAAACATACTCGTACCATAATTTGATAGAGTTACTGCATGTAAAGCCCCCCCATGCAACTTCCTTCTTATTGGCAGTGTTCGTTATATCATCCATGTAATTAATATATCACACTTTTATCTCGGGAATTACCACCTTGGATTAAAAAATATATCATTTGAGCAATCTGTATACAACGATCTACAATCGTAATATAACTTGGTAAGTCGATCATAGGGATTTCACACCCCTCAGCCAATTTCTTGCCTAAAGAAGTATGATCAACTTTGGCATCTTTCAGTAGGGATTCCAAACAGTCATTGATATATAGTTTTTCCAACAACGCCCTCACAGTAGTTTTGAAGTGCCTCTCAAGATTGCTGTAACCGTCGTGCACCCTCTCAAAGAAGAGAAAATGTAGCTCTTCTAAATATATATCCATCTCATCTGGAAAAGCCAATGAAACTAATTAAAATCTATATACTTGATTGCAGAGCAGAGACACAGAAAGTTAATGATGGCCAGTGCCAACAAAATATTGTGCATCTGCAAAAAGCAATTTTTAAATGCATGGTAGGTACTTTATGACAACTCAATATTGCGCCTTAAAAAAAAGGAGAAGTATTCATCCCTTCCTAGAAAGAATACTCCTTTTCCCCATCCCTTTACTCTCTTCATTTTCCTTTCATTAGTCTCTTCACTCCATAAAATACTATCACGAAACAATAAAAACTAAAAAAGAATATCCTTCTCTCTACAGTCTACACCATATCAAGAGGAGGGATACCCGATTTCACTCGCATTTAGGAGTCAAATACTTGAAGAACTATACTTGTTTTCTGCTATCCCCAGTTAACATTTACTACTTTACTTTTATTTTCTCCAAATTTGTTACCTTATTAGGAGTGTTTTGTAACTTTTACCAATTAAAGCCACTAGACTTGCTATATTGATTATGATTATAGAAACAAAAACAGAGGTACATTTTTCTTTCATTTAACAAAGGTACTTTATTTATTGCATTTTTCATGCAGAGTTGGGCCCAGTTAGTATTTCATCACCAGATAAAAAATAATGGACACCATATCAATCTAATTCTACCACAGAAGACACTATATTTTGACCGCATGTCATCTGTATTACTTTGCAAATTCGACTAAAAGTAACATCCAAGTTACCAAAAATATTGGTTTATGAAATGAATTATGTAAAGTTACTAAATTTCATATTAGATAATTTTCCTTGTTTTTGATTTGATCGTATGCAACTAACAAAACTTTTAGATTAATTAACATATCTATATATGAGTGTAACATGTTATACCTCATAGTGATCTAGGATGACAATTAATTTAGTTTTCTCCAAAGTCTCATAATATCAAAATACAAATTAACATGGACTGTATTTCTACATATATGCCATGCACATTATTTTATTATATTATTTGCCTAATTTCTCAAGGCAGGTGTAACTTTTATAATTGTTGGTTCACGAAATGATTTTTAAGTCCAATACCTAATGGATGATTAAACTACCAAGCGTACTCATGGCATTTCCATTCATAGACAACAAACTTTTAGTAATAAAATTAGTTTAGTGTGAACATGCCAATATATATAGCCCTTCAATAAAAACTGTAAAAGGGCCCAATATTTACTTAACATAAATCCGAATAAGTTCAATTTTGACTTTCAATATACTAACCTATAACAACTGTTTGAAGACAAGTATTACAACACGCCAGCAGACAAGATGAAATTAAGATGAATCAACGCTTTATTCTTTAACAAGAAATTAGAAAATCTAACAACTAACCTCCCTTTATAACTAGAATTTCAGAAATTTAAAAGGCATTCCTGACCAAAAACATTCATAAGAAATTTCTTTTGAGATAAATATATATAAGAGTCAAGTTTCTTAATTTAAATATTCACACAAAAATTCTCAACTAAATTTTGAATATATGACTTTTCAAACAAAAAACATTATCTTTTAAAATAAATATAATGTTATACTAGTACAGAAATGCAAAACATACACTGCATATTATACACGTTTGCTCAAACTTCCCACTAAATCTGTGCCCATAGCAAAAAAAACATTGTTCTGAAAATTTGCTCCAAAAATATTCAAATTGTCCACAGTTTTACTATTTAAATATTCAAATTCTCCACTAAACTCGGACGGGCGTATATGAGATACTCTAACAATTCTATACGGTTTTACTGTATAATCCGTGTGTGATAAAAAAATTACAAATATTTTCACTTCATCAATCCGTACCTTTCTGTTATAATACATATCCCTCTCTATGTTTTCTAAGTCATTTCTAAAACATCTCTTCCCTTCCCTGTAGGTTGTACATGTATTTCTCTGAGTCAAGTAAATCTAAATAGGTGAGGCTAGGGCGAAAGATAAGGAAAGAGAGGCGATATCTTCACCAAAAAGACGATTTCCAATCGATAAACTTCAAACGGCCATAAAACGGCGCTCGACTGTCTGATTTCAGTAAATTACCACTTTTCGAAAAGCTTGCGAGAAGATGCATGCGCTGTTGACCACTACGTTGTTTTTCAAAAATTAGAATTGCAAAAAAACAAAGGGAAGAGACTCAAAACTTGAGTTGAAGTTTCCGATTAAATTTTTCATTTCTAATTTTTGATTTGTTTTGTCCTTTACCATACTTCTTCTTATACATTGTTCATGTAAATGTATGAAGTCTTAGATCTAGGGTTTTTTATTATATTTTCATTTTTTTTTAGTTAGAATGTTATTCATGTAACTAATATGTGATGTAATTGTAATTGTTGTTTATATATTGGTAAATGTAGTGTTGTAGTGTTTAAATTTGAAATTTAGTTTGGTGTTTTTGGTATTTAAATGTAGGGTTTAATTTGAATTCAGATCTAGATTTTCATGTGATTTTTTTAAAATTCTTGAATTATACACTGTGTTTTTATTAAAAACCATGTAGGATGTGTGTTTTTATACACAGTTTTACTTTAAAAACTGTATATGATAACGTTTTGGCAAAAAAAAATCGGCGAAATTTTTTTTGGATTATACACGTTTTTTAATAAAAAAAAACCATGTAGGATTAGTGTTTTTGTACATTGTTCGAAAACCATGTAAAATTTAGCGAAAAATTGTGCACGACTCCCGTAGACACGGTTCGAAAACCGTATAAAAGTTCATTTTTTCACCGTGATTAGTAGCTTTTTTTAACTGGTGTTACCTAGTTATGCCTAACATTATGTCATATTTTATTTTTCTGTTAGTTATTTTCCTTTTTCCAAGTATTTTTTCAATGCCTGACGCAGTCTCAGTTATCTTTTTCTGACCAGACTTAATTTTTCCTTCAACACAGCAACAATGGGCCAATGGGCCAATGGGCTGGTCATTCAAAGTGCTTTTTCTATTTTACTATTTTTGGAGTGAATGTAAAGCAATCCAGATTCCAGAGCCTCAGCACCCTAGTTGATTCTTTTGTAATAACGAAAATTCACATGGAAGGATTTTACCTATGTAATACAGATGATTAAGAGCAAAATGTCATACAAGTTTATTTTTTTTATTATTTTTTAAAAACTTTTTAGCGTAATACTTGTTAACATAGTAACATCCCATCCTAGAAGATACTCAAACTGAACTTGCAATTAGCGTCTCTTCACTATGTTGGTCACAAATTCTTAGGATACGTCACTATTTTTTTTATTATTTTTTTTTTTAAATCCCTTAAGCGGATACGTATTATGACCAGTGTTGTAAATAACGGTATGAGCTCGTCGGACAAACAAAGTACCGCCAAGCAATTAATCGGGAATAATTGGTCAAAATAAAAAATAATCGGCTAATTAGTCCGAAAAATCTGTGATAGTTTGATCACCGCCAATAACTAATCGGCTGATTAATCAGCCTAAACAAACGTTTTTTACAACACTGATTATGACCAACGAGAGCAAACGTATTTTGTGTTTTCACAGAAATTAAGTGATCAATTGTTTTTTTAGATATTCTGTGACATTAAATCAATAGTAGTAGAAATTACCGTAATCTGTAGGGTTTAATTGAAGCTAGTGCGAAACGAGTTTATTCTCGGAGTGCAAATATAATTTTTATTTATTATTCAGGAAGAGTTAAAGAGTTATATATTGACTTGTAGTCCACACGTGGTCCTCAGAAACTATTCTACCTTTTGTTTTTCTTTGTTTCCTATAAATTTCATCCCCAGCTTCAATTAAAGATGATATAGTGGTTCAATTTTAAACTAACAGAATAGAGCATTCACAAAATATTGAAAATAAAACGTTAATTCTGTCCCGAGTATGTGGCAAGTGGACTCATTTGAGCTCGTCTACTAATGAATGAGTTATTAACTTATTATCAATCAAGTCACAGGCTGATACCAAGCGGGCCACGAGCCACGAACTTTTTTGCTAGCCCTATGCATGTAGTATCATGCCTTACTCAGAAGCAACTCAAATTTTAAGTTTACATCCGGACAATCCGATTAAAATTCAGATTAATTAGGTCTGAAGTGAAATGCACGAGTTTCTTTACTATTTGTGTCAAAATGATATGAATGTGCGGATCTAAACTCAAATTTTAAGTTACTTTAGGTGACATGAATTCCAATGTGTGCGGCTAAAAGGTGGGTCTCTTTCAGTCTCTTTCCTTTACTTAGAAATCAATTTTGGGTCACACGAGTGATGGCAGTGCTATGGTTCTTATGGAGACAGAGAAATGAGGTAATTTTTAGAGGTGCCAAATTACCAGCATGGTTAGTGGCAAACAGAGCAAGAGAGAAAGTGCAGCAATGGACTCGATATTGTGGGAAACAGAGAATGTGTGTTCACAGGGAAGTGGAAGCTATTACATAGGTATTGAATCATCGTGCAAACAACATACATTGTACAAAGTTTCAAAGTACAAATTTCTTTCTAATCATCATCTGCACACAAATTTTAAACGCAAACCTAAAACCATTTCGTATTGCATCAATATTCGTGCGTATAATTTATCTCTAAAAAGCTGCGTGGTAATCCGTACGTAGTTTCTGTGGGAATAGATCTACGGCTATGTTTGGATGACACAAGAATAACAAAAATAGAGGCTATTCTAGAATAGAAGCTATTCGGAATAGCAATGTGCATCTAAACAATATTTTTGCTATTCAGAATAGCTAGAATAGCTGTTATTCTCTATTCCTTGTAAATGTTGGAATAACTACTATTCGGAAATGTGAAATGAGAGAAAAAAAATTGATACCACTTTTCGCTATCTTCACGTCGTGACAATTCATATCCCACTTGCTTATCTTTTATCTTAATTAACACCTTCTTAACACTATTTTTTATTGGTTACAGCTATTCACTATTCCACATATACAATCCAAACAATATTTTTATTAATCCGAATAGCACAATTTTCACACTAATCTGAAAATCACTATTTTTTCTCTATTCTCATTTACTATTCTAAAATTTCGCTATTCTAACTATTCTAACTCTCATTCAAACATACCCTAGTAATGTTATGTGCCTTTAAAAATTAATATTGATTTTCAATAGTTGGATCTCCTTGAAAATTGCGGTCAACCGTGACCATGTGCGCGCCTAGTAAAATAATGGCTGAAATCTCTTAGTTATAAAAAACTAACAAAAATATAATCTCTCAGTCTTATCTTCTAACTTGGGTGTAATATCTCCTGTGGCCTTCCACTGAATATGGCTACGGGCGGATTTACTTTGAAAGAATGAGGCCAACTTCACACCTGTACGTTCAAGTATATGCCATATCAGTATATGCATGATGTACGTTTGTCAAATTATATGTTCAATAAGATGCGCGTTCAATCATTATTATATGCATAGAAAATGTATTCTAGAATTTAGTGTCTAATAATGGTTAATTAGCTCTATGTTGTTACTTTAAATATCAGTTCATTGCATGATCCAGTTTTTGTGCGTCAATATATTATAGTTTATGATCACTTGATCAAAATTAAACTAACTAATTGAATTAAAGTCAAACAATAAATATAAATATAAAAGTCAAAGATTTTTAGGTTAAACAATGCTTCAACTTTTAAGCATATATTTGACTAATTAAACAATGATTATCAGATCTATATTAATTAACACAATATTAAGTTTCAAAAGCTCTCTTTCAATTAAGACACAATTAACACGTCTTAACAACTGTATAGTAAAAAAAAAATTCAAAAAAACTCAGATGCACAAAATACTACTCGAGCATCTACATCCCTGAAACTATCAGAGTTTCTAATCTGATGTGGCAGTTTCTAGACCAGTTTCAGGGATGTAGACCAGTTTCTTATTTAGCAACTGTGCTCAATAATTTCTTAATAAGAAATCGTTTATAAACTATGAGTTAGCAAAATGATTGGCTGATGTTCGCTGAAATTTTTTTTTTATTTATTTTATTGCTGATGTGGCATTTTAGAAACTCTAAGATTGGTTTCAGGGATGTGAACCCTTAGAAACTCCATAGCCTATAATTTCTAAAAATTAGTTAATAGTTACTTAGAAACTCTAAGAGTTTTAGGGATGTAGATGCTTTACATATATCTGCACACAAAACTTACATATACAAGTTAAAATCATACATGCATATTTCTCAACAAAAAAAAAATTGTGGTAACCAGAACTGTAAATAACTCTCAAATATTAATTACTACTAATGAAATTGAATGCATTGCACGTAACCCTCATGAACAAAAAAGAACTGATACCTAGCTAGCCTTGATTTGTCCATGTCAAACAACAAGAAATTATTTGCACCTTGAAACCCTCCTATTACGTACCATACCATTCTCCATGTTCATACCACCATCAACAAATCCCAGACAAAGCTCTTCTTTGCCAACTTAATTGCACCATCGAGTTAAATCCAAATATGCTCTATTCTTTGCCTCCATCTAGTATCAGATCAATCTGAGGCACATAATAGCCAACCCTATAAAACAGCACAACACTTTTATTAAGGCATTACTTCAAATGGTTTGACGGAAGTAAGGCGTGCATACCCAGCAGACTCCTTGTTGAAAGCATCAACGAAAGCATGATCGTACCAGTTTACTGGTACAGATACTATTTCGTATATATATCTAATTGAAAGTTATATTCAATAACTTACGAGATTTTTACATGAATCTTAAAATAGAATCAACACTTAATTCATACTACTGTTTGTAATCTTTTTCCTAGTATTGAGTTGTCCGGCCCAATTTGCACTGATACGCAACCTAGATATATAGCCCATTTTTTATGGGCTGCCCTAAATTAAAAGAAGTCCGGCCCAAGAATCATAGGGTTCAAAAGATCTAGCGCCATATGATCAGTGCAGAAATCATAGGGTTCTGCAGACATGTATTTAAAAGGAAGCGAATCATAGGGTTCTGCAGAAATGTCAGGGTATTATATGATCATATAAAATCATCATGCAAACAACATACATTGCACAAAGTTTCAAAGTACAAATTTCTTGCTAATCATCATCTGCACACAGAAAACGCAAACCTAAAACCACTTCCTTGAAAAATTAATGGTGATTTTCAAGAGTTGGATCTCCTTGAAAATTGCTGTCAACCGTGACCATGTGCGCGCCTAGTAAAACAATGGTTGAAATCTCTTAGTTTTAAAAAATTAACAAAAATATTGTTTCCAAATCTTATCTTCTAACTTGGGTGTAGTATCTTCTGTGGCCTTTTACTATGTATCTTCTGTGGCCTTTTACTATGTATAGCTAGCTAGTTAGCTACGGGCGGATTTATGTACTGAGAGCATAGGGTCAATTGATTGCTATGAGTACTGTAAAATTGAATTCCACAAACACTCGACTACACAACTATATATTTACTAGAGAAAATTTGTGACATATAGTTTATTATTTTTTAAACTTCAATTTTCATGACATTTAATTATTAAAACTGGTAGTGGTTACTTTTATAGGCCAATATAACATGAGTATTTGATTATCAACTCAACATTGACCAGAATTTAATCTTGAAGTAAAAAAAAAAATAGGATATGACACTTGTAACTCAAATTACCTCAGTTTAAGTGATTCAAAAGATCTAGCGCCATATTAAAGATTTAAAGCACCCCATGTTACCTGTAGCACTATATATATAACAACCATCTTCCTGATTTCTTCATAACTTCCCTTACTAGCTAAGTCACACCAAGCAAAGATGACCCATCCACATCCTCTTCCTCTCTCTCTAATCCTCTTTGGCATCACACTCTTGACATCCCTCCTCCCTCTCACTCTAGGGCAACAACCAGTAGTCAATGCCCTTGTAGCCCCTATCACAAAGGATTCATGCACCTCTCTCTACACCATTGCTCTCAACTCCACCCAGCAGTACCTCATCGACCTCACCGGCCGGTTCGTTTGGGGTCCATGCCCCACTTTCTACTATCCTGTTCACTGCACCGCTCCGATTTGCAATGAAGCCCGCTTTAGTGATTGCCCGATAATAAATGGCTATAGACCTCCTGGTTTTTGCAGATGCGAGAAGTCCATGAGACACCCAATTACCGGTGCCTGCTTCTCAGGTAATGAAACCCTAATTCCTATCTACATTGCTTCTACCGATGGTAGAAATCCTACATCCTTGGTGTCAGCTGACTATGTCAACATTTGTGCGCCGGATAGTTCCCTAGCTGGGCTCCCTCACGGTGCAGTTGGTATAGCCGGGTTTGGCCGTACAAGCCTTGTATCCCTACCTGCACGGATTGCATGGGATGTATCCGGTGTACCATGGCAATTTTGCCTCAACGGAAATCCATCATTTTATAACCGATTCGCATTGTGTCTTCCAAGTACTACAAATGCACCCGGTGTGGCCTTTTTCGGTGCCAACCCCTACCACTTCCTCCCGACATATCTTCCTGACATAAGCAATTTTCTAACCTACACCACTTTGCTTCAGAGTCCTAGTTATAACGATGTTGCTTACTACCTCAATGTAAAAGGGTTAGCCGTCAATGGCATGTCAGTGTCGCTTCCCACTTTCAGTGTCAAGCTAAGCACAACAATTCCCTACACAACCATGAGAACAAGTATCTACAAGCCATTTATTGAGGCTTACAAGACAGCCACTAATTGGATCCCGCACAAGCCGTCAGTGGAACCATTCGAATTGTGCTTTGATACACGTGATTTAGGATCAACTAGGGTTGGGTATGGTGTGCCGCCTATAGATATTATGTTGAATGAGGGAAAGAATTGGACAATATTTGGTGCAAACTCGCTCAAGGATGTAAAGGCCAACACTGCATGCTTGGCATTTGTGGATGGCGGTGAGAACGAGACAGTGGCAATTACGCTCGGAGGTTTCCAAATGGAGGATAGCTTCTTGCTCTTTGATGTTCCCAATTCAACTCTAGGGTTTATTCCTACTCTAAGGGGTCTTCAGACCACCTGTTCAAATTTCAACTTCACATCTTTGGTTTAGTAATTAATGCTAGCTGTTTTTTTTTTTTATTCATAAATGCCCGTAGGCCTAATGCTAGCTGGGGTTCAAGTATGCCGTATCAGTATATGGGTGATGTTAGTCAACTAATGTGTTCAATAAGATGCGCGTTCAAGCATAAATTATACGCATGTAGAAGATGTATTCTAGAATTTAGCGTCTAATAAATGATTAATTAGCTCTGTTGTGATTGCTTTATTATCATTTCATTGCATGATCCAGTTTTTGCGCGTCAATATATATATTATAGTTTATTATCACTCGATCAAATTAAACTAACTATTTGAGAAAAGGTCAAACTATAAATTTAAATGACGATCAAATCTCTGTGTATATAAAAGTCAAAGATGCTTATATTGAACAATGCTTCAACTTTAAAGCATATATATCTTTGACTAAACAATGATGATCAGATTTTTTTTTTTTTAAAAAAAAAAAGGCAAAAAAGCTCATTTCATTTCTGAAATAAAATAATTACAAAGACCAGTTTTTATCTATCCATTAGGCTATAGTTCATGTTCTCTCTTTTCAAACCAAAAATTTAGTAAAAGGCAATATTATCGCCAAAGCTTGCTATTAGCAAGGCACCAAAAGTACGCTAAATTTGCTAAAACTAAGCCACAAAGTATTGGGCTAAGGCTAACTATAACTATACGGCAAAATTGGTGAAGCATCTTCATTTTTCCACTACGGTAACACCTCGGCAGCAGCAGCTCCTTGCTGTCCAGGGACCTCTACACCCGAGTAGGAAGGCACTAGCTCCATCGACATGTACTGGTTCAAATGAATTGCATCTTCTATGACCGGCAGCCACTCTCCAACAGCATTCTTGACTTTCTTGCTCATGTTTCCTGCCCAATAAGAACAAAGAGATTTAATTAGTAAAATCAGATTTCTAGCACTTCATCACAAGCATTGAAACAAACCTCATTCCTATGTTTCCACAAACTCCAACTAACTGCACTAAGTATAATTAAGAATCATGTTCTATCTAGGAAATCGAGAGAATAAGCAAATGCAAGTATACTATCCCAAGTTGTCCATGATTGCATTACAAATTGACTTTTGCCTAACCAAAACCAAATTTGTTGAGCTAATGTACAAGTGATAAAGAGATGGTCAATCGATTCATGGTGTAAAGAGAACTGACATTTGGGGTCTCCAACCCACCCTTTAATGGCTAAATTGTCTTTGGTTAAAATGGTATTATGCGAAACTAGCCACATGAATACTCTAATATTTGGTGGTACCGGCAAGTTCCACCATATCATTGCATGTTTTGGTTGATACCCACCAAAGTTAAGAATTTTATAAATTGAATGAGTTGAAAACTTCCCTGAGGCTTCCCATTTCCACTCAATTTTGTCCGGTGAGTAAGTGAATGAAGTGGAGCTGATTAGATGTAGTAATTCTGTCCATTCCTAATCTATTCCTACTAATGAAGTTCTAAATTTTACTAATCGCCCTTGAGAGTGTACCACATCAGCTAAGAGTATGTTTGGGTTTGTACATTGAGTAAACAAAGTGTAGTACCTAGTAGCTAGTATGCAGTTTTTATACCATTGGTCAACCCAGAACCTAATTTGCGAATTTACCCCTGGTTCATAAGATACCCCCATTTCCCCTATATAATGAACTTTCAACATGGCAGTCCAAAAGGCAGAATTTAATGGATGGTGATTGGTCACATATTTATGTATTATAAGGGTTTTCCAAAGTCCATTGTAGTCAGAATTTTTCAATTTCCACCACCATTTGAGTAAAAGAGATATGGTCATTTGTCTTAGATCTAGAATTCCTAAACCACCTACCTGTTTAGCTAAAGTTGAGGTGTACCAGTCTATGAGAATATATTTTTTCTTTTTAGAATTACCTTGCCATAAGAAGTGCCTTCTAATCTTATCTATTTGTTTGATTACCGTAAGAGGAATCCTATAGACTGAGAGTGCATATAAAGGTACAGCTGTAAGGATAGAGTTAATTAGGGTTAAACGACCTCCTATGGATAGCAAGCTTCCTTGTCATTGTTGCAGCCTACTTTCTACCTTATTTACCAGAAAGGACCAATCAACTACTTGCAATTTTTTATAGTGTAAGGGCAGTCCTAAATATTTAATAGGGAAAGTTCCTTCGTGACATCTAAATAAATGTTGAAGAGGTTGTGTGTCATCTACATTTAACGAATACAATTCAGTTTTATCGTAATTCATTCTAATCCCAGAGATAGCCTCAAAAGCTAGCATGGCCCACCATGCTGCTTCCACATTCTCTTCTTGAGCTTCTAGAAAGAGAATAGTGTCGTCGGCATAGTGGCAATTTGTGATTGCTAAATCATCTAAACACGGTGGACCTAAACCTTTAATTACATGTGCTTGTCTACCTTTAGTAAATATCCTACTAAGTGTATCTGCAGCTAATATATATAAAAATGGGGACAACGGGTCACCTTGTCGAACTCTCCTTTTGCAAGAAAAATATTCAGTTAGTTCCCCATTTATAGTTAGACAAGATTGAGAACTATACAGCCATTGAGTGATCCATTGTATCCACCTAGTCCCAAAATTTCGACTATGTAACAATTCTATTAAATAATCCCAATGTATCTTATCGTACGCTTTCTCAAAATCTACCTTTATTACTACCCCTGGTTATTTAAGAGTATGGCATGAGTGCAAAATTTCTTGGCTAAGAACCATGTTATCTAATATATATCTATTCTTAATAAATGCAGCTTGACTATGATCTATCAGTCTATCCATAACGGGTTCTAATCTAATAGTAAGTAACTTGGAAAGAATCTTAAAACTACAATTAACTAAACTAATTGGCCTAAATTTCTTAATAAGTGTAGCATCTTTTTCCTTAGGTATGAGACAAATGCAAGACTTACTAATCAGATCTATGGGCCGGTACAACTAATTATGATCTGTTTCAGTTTTCTACTTGCGCTAGGATATAATGAATGAGATATGTAGCGCACACACACACACACACACCAGGGTGAGTTTACAAATAAATGAATATTAATTAACACAATATTAAATTTCAAAATCTCTCTTTCAATTAAGATACAATTATTAATATGTCTTAACAACTGTACAGTAAAATTTATTTCAAAACTCAGATGCACAAAATACTTCTCTGACATATCTGCACACTAACTGGTAGCTTCTACCATGTATTTCAAAATATAACTGCACACAAAACTTACATATACAAGTTAAAATCATACATGCATATCTCTAAATTATTATTTTCGTGGTAGCTAGAACTGCAAATAACTCTCGAATATTAATTACTACTGGTGAAATTGAATGCATTGCTCGTAACCCTCATGAACAAAAGAGAAGAACTGATACCTAGCCTTGATTTGTCCATGTCAAACAACAAGAAATTATTTTCAATTTGAAACCCTCCTATTACCATACCATGCTCCATATTCATACCACCATCAACAAATCCCAGACAAAGCGCTTCTTCGCCAACTTGCACCATCGAGTTAGATCCAAATATGCTCCATTCTTTGCCTCCGTCTAGTATCAGATCAATCTGAGGCACATAATAGCCAACCCTAGAAAATGGTACAGTGCTTTTATTCAAGCATTCTTCGAATGGTTTGACGGAAGCAACACGTGCGTACCCAGCAGACTCCTTGTTGAAAGCATCAATGAATGGATGATAGATATCACTCCTAAGCTTGGTGTATGGATCTGTTGTGCTAATCAAGGCAGTCGTGCCGGGCTTGATCGATAATATTTGTGTATGATTGACCGCAAGTCCAGTGAGGGTTATCATGTAGGATTGATTTTGTGGGTGTATAACCAAAGGTATGTATATATGTAATAACTGTGCTCAAATCGACACTATAAGGAAACATGGTATAATATGGTTCGCTATCGAAAAATATTACACCTTGTTTGCTATAACTGTCTGGCATACAAATACCGAATTGCTTCTTCATAGATAACCTGGAGATGAGCTGAGAAGATAAACTATGAGGTGATCTGGCGAGACCGGCCACAGAAGTTGCATTGCAAGATGTTTTGATACTCGATACAGTGACATCTCCCGTCGGGTTTTTCCCATCAGTCGAGTTAATTTTCACGCTTGTTTGAACTCCCTTAGGGTTAGAATAAGGACAGCAAGGGAAGGATAGAAAGGTTGATGAGAGGTCTATAATGAATTGTTGGTTTTGATTGGCATCATTGATTTTTAGAGAAATGGTGTAGAGAGAGGTGTTGCTTTTATTAATTGGTGCTACTAATGCTTTAACTGGATGTTCGAGTTCTTTGGCATGAATTGAAGGTTGTTTTAAGGTGAAAAATGGGGAAATGGATAGCAAAAGAAGAACAGAAAAGTGGGTAAAATTTTGGATAGGAGCCATGAGAGAATGTCTTATTAATTTGTTTCATTTCATGAAGCTGTATATGTGGCAAGTATTCAACTACATATATTATATTCCATCTACAGTTTCCTTTATTTTATTTTAATTTTCGGATTGGGTTTTATTTTTCAAAGGAAGGACGGAAACGTAATAATTGGTACTCTTATTAAAATAACTTTTATTTTTCCTGATAATTAATGGCGAAAAATATTCTAGAATTTTTAATTCTGTGGGCGCTTATGAACTGGCTTTAGTAAGCATCTTACCTGATCATGCATATGCATGGCCAAGTTAATTTCAGTTTACTTTTATCATCTTCGATTTGAGTTCCCCTCAAATAATTAATTAGTTAATTCTCTTATCTATTAGGAAAAAAAAAATGAAAGACTTTGATGTAAACTTTGGGAACTGCATCATCGATCGATCCAATGTATCAAGCTTATTTTGCACTATGGATACAATAAATTCTCCTCAATCTCATGCATCAATCAATCACATGGTACGTCACTAAGAAAACCTTTTAAGCTTTCATTCAAAAAAAAGAAAACCTTTTAGAGTAGAACTAGGGAAATTTTTTATTGGTAGAAATTAATAGAAAAGAAGAGAAAAAAATAGAAAGAGTATATCAGTTTTGAGATTGGTAGAAAAATTAGTATAAATTCTACCGATTCTAAAAAGTCTTAAATTTTTGAACGGTATCAATATTACCGATCCTAACTCAGATAGATTTTGGGTATACATGGTTTAGCATAGACCATATAGGGAGTCTGTATTGGTCTCGTGTGCTCCGGGCTTAAGCAGAACGAAGGGGTCATGGCGCTGGAGTGCCTGGGTTTTAAATTGATTCGCGGTTTTGGTTGAGCATGGTGCACTGTGAACCGTAGGGTTGTCTGCTTGGTTCATGAGGTTTAAACTGAGTGGAACAGGCTTAACCATCTTATCCACTTAGCGAAAGTCTCAAAACTTTGTGACTTTTGGAAAATCTCAACCGTTCTTCTGATATCAATACAGTGGTTTTGATTAACCATCTTATTGAGCAAGTTCATGTTGCGGCGGACAAACTAAAAAAAATAAGAAAAAGTTTAAGATCGGTAATATTCATGCCGTTTCAAACTTTGTGACTTTTAAAATCGGTAAAAATTTTACCGATCTTTCTATCAATCTCAAAATTAATATACTCTTTTTGTTTTGCTCTCTTTTTTTCTATTAATTTCTACCAATAAAAAATTTCCTAGAACTAGGGTGTTTCTAAGTTCACCAAGCCCTTTTGTGAACTCAACTCTAAAATCTATTGGATTGGATTCAAACGATGAATCCAAACTGTTGAAATCCTTCTACTTTGCGAGTGATGCATCTATATGTAAAAATTTTAAAATTTCAAATTAATATAGTATAAAATTAAGTGGTCAAAACTAGAAGGTTTATAAATTAATTGAAATGTATTTATTTTTTGGACGCTTTTTGACCACTTGACTCTATACAAAATTAATTCTATAGCTACTTGTACACATTGCCATGAAATTTCTGGATGTTTTCGTGAGGAGCAGTCATGTGATGAGTTGCGTACCACTCAAAACATGCACACACTCGTTGCACTTTTTTATAAGATTGGAGATGAGGAGAAGCTGGAGGAGAAGCTGGAGACAGGTGGTGGGAAAGAGATATCTTCATAAGAGGATATATTCAAGAGGGTTCGAATGCCTCCATTTTTCATGTTTCCATCATGTCTTTATTTTTAAAAACTTTAATAACTCAAAATTTAAAACTTAAAAATCAAAATAAAACCGTTGGATATGATCTAAATCATTTTATCTATGCACGTGTAAAAAATTATGACATTTCAATTTTGTTTTTGTTGTCATCAAGAGCTTGTAAAAAACGCACTAATATGAATAATTTCTAGACGTTGATTTATCAACTTATTGATTCACATAAAAACAAAATCAAAATGTCATAATTTTTTATGAGCACATAGATAAAATGATGTAGATCATATCCAACGGTTTTATTTTGACTTTTAAGTTTTAAATTTTGGGTTATTAAAGTTTTTAAAAATGGAGGCATGGTGGAGGCATGAAAAATAGAGGCATTTGAACCCTCCTCTATATTCAAATACTTTTTGAACTTCTTACTTCTGAATTTTTTTATTTTATTCAGAAAAAATTAATAAGATTAACTATAGGTAGTATTATTAACATTACAATGTTAGAGCATAAATTTGGATCTAAATTCTAAATCAAAAAATTTTAACATCAAATTTCAGAATTAATTGAGTCTGACTATTGTCAAATTTCAGACAAATTAACAATTTAATTAATTCCGAAAGTTTTATTAATATCCAAAAAGTAGTTCAAATTTCACAAATTACATCTGTTTTCAACAAAATTCCAAAATTAACCAATCCACTGAATAATTCAATGGAAATTTAGTCCAAATCCGCTGAAAAATTCAACGGAAATGGATATCCTATTAACGGAAATAGGATTTCTATTTTTTATTTTAACTAAATAGAAGATGTTACGATTTTTTTTATTTTTTTTAATTTAGAAATACTTTTATATTTTTTGGAAAATAGATGGAGTACTATAGAATTAAATTTACTAGAAAGACGTGCGACAATAACCCGGATCAATATTTTTCAGTCAGGATTTTTTACGGTTGTAAGATAAAATTAAAATATTTCTTGGTGTGTTACCGGAAGAAAAATATTTTGGATCTGAGTTATTAATTATTGTTCAAAAATCACTTATGGGTAAATAAAAAAATATCGTGGTCCTAGTAAATTCAAATTCTAAGGTACTCCATCTATTTCTCTAGAAGTGATATTAAGAAATTATTAAAATATTAAAAATACAAAATAGCTTCTAGAAAAATAGATAGAATATCTTAGAATTTAAATTTGCTAGAAGGACCACGATAATTATTTTATTTACCCATAAGTGATTTTTACATCAGGATTAATAACTCATCCAAAATATTATTATTTTTTTCAATAACACACCAAGAAATATTTTAATTTTTCTTATAGCCGCAAAAAATCTTGTCTTAAAATGTTGATCTGGGTTATTTGTCGCAGTCTTTCTAGTAAATTCAATTCTATAGTACTCCATCTATTTTTCAAGAAATATAAAAATATTTCTAGTATTTCAATAGAATAAACAAGAAAATCATAACATCTTCTATTTAATTAAAATAAAAAAAATCAGAAATCCTATTTCCGTTGAATTATTCAACGGAAATTAAGTTGCTTTCCAAATCCGCCAACTAAAGCGGAAATTCAGAGAATTCCCATTGAATTATTCAGCAGATTGGTTAGTTTTGAAATTTTGTTGAAAACGAATATAGTTTGTAAAATTTAAATTATATTGGATAATAATAAAAATTTCGGTAATTAATTTAATAATTGTTGAAATGCCGCATGGCCGCAGGTTAAAAACCTAAAACTAGCAAATTATCCTTCAAACATTTTAAGTTTGGTAAAATTACAGCAGTATAATAATGAAGTAAGAGTAAAACTATAGGGTATTCTTAAGTTCACTAAGTTCATTTGTGAACTCAATCCTAAAAAACTTATCATATTGGCTTTAAACAATGAATCCAAACCGTTTAAAACCATCTATCTTATAAGTGATGCATCTACATGAGAAAATTTTAAATTTTCGAATTATTTTATTATAAAATCAAGCGGTCAAAATTATAAGATTTATAAAAAAAATTTATGCATTCATTTTTTAGTGTTTTTGACCACTTGACTCTACACAAATTAATTAGTTCGAAAATTTAAAAAAATTGCATGTAGATGCATCACTCATAACGTAAATGAATTCGACGGTTTGAATAGTATTGTTTGAAGCTAATCTGATGAGCTTTGAAGTTAAATTCAAAGGACTTGTGAAGTTAAGAACACCCTAGTCGTACTCGAATTCGCATCCTTTGAGATATCTCATATGTTGCGTTATTTTTTGGAAAATCTCAACCGTTCAAATACGTTCTACACGAATCTCAAAGCTTAACGCTATCCCCAAATAGACACCGGACACTTTTAATGTTGGGCACGATAAGGGTCGAAGTCAATTCACTGATCAGAATCGAGTCGGTCGAGTCGTTCGAGAGCAGCCACATGAACACAAGCAATCAACTGAGTAAAGCAACACGTTGTCGTCTTCTCCTCCCGGCCACGTCGAGCTACCGACGCCTCTACTTCCTCCTCTTTTTCTCCCCTCATTCTACTCTTTTATATTTCCATTTCTCTCTTAATTTCTCTTTTCTATTCCATTCTAATTTCTCCCTCTTTTTGTTTCCTTTTTATTTCCGATATTGACTCTAAATTTTCTATCTTTCCCTCTCAATCGGCCATTTCCCCCATGATCAAATTAGAGGACATAGTTAATCGGCAAAAAGCATGTGAGTGGAGTTGCTAGGTGGCATTAAACTAAATGTCATGTGAGTGGAGTTGCTAGGTGGCATTAAACTAAATGTCAATGTGGTTACACGTGCATATTCATGCAAAATGGTCTTATTAAAAGAAATTCACTTATTTTTCTTCTTATTTTAATAATTAGTTATTTTGCGCTAAACCCCTTATATTATTAGAAATAACTTGGCCTTTAAATATTATGTTTTCAATTCACATGATATTACCAAATATTAAAATAACCCATGTTAGACTAAATATTTTACAAGTATAATAAAATTAATTAACATCTATAATTTATTTAGACCGTATCGTAATGTAAATCTTAATATCTTATGATATTTTAGTATTTCTAATTATAACACAATTAAATATTTGTTAAGGACTTTAAAATTATCTATTTCCTAATTAAAATTTTCCTATGTACTTCTTGTGTATTTATTTCAAATTATTGAGATAACAAAGTTTGTAATTATACTTCAAAATCTATATATTGCCATACCACTTTATTTCAAGTAAAATGAAAATTTCATATTTTAAAAAAAATTGGAATGTTACAATTCCTCCCCGGTCACGCAAAATATGAGATATCTCAGGATACGCACTCGTTCTACTCAGGAAGCAAAATATTTAACGGCACGGATTAGTGCAGCTTCCCCGTTGCATAGAAGCAAACAGCAAGCCAGCAACAACAGGGAAAGCTACTAAATTTATCTGCGGCTGTTCTCCATACAACTTTTATGTAACAATTAACTTGCAGTTAGCACTTAGTAGTTAGCGCAGATGTTTTTAACCCGCTGCAGAATGACCTGTGTGTGAACCCGATGGACATCGGACTGTTCGATTCGTATTGCGATCGCGCTACCGCTACTTCTCAAAATTTATGGTTGATTTATAATATACACACGAATCTTGACGCGGATCAACCGCTCCCATTCTTCTTGATTGTCGAGTCTCTAGCTACACCTCCGGCTGCAAGTAATGTCCGCAGAAGAAACTAATTGTGCACTGTTCATAAGGAGAAGTATAATACTTATTGGATATCAAAACAATTGTTTATTGCTACAAGGAAAAAAAGAGTCGCTTGTAAACAGAGACTACTATTTTTTAATTAAAGTGGGGAAACCCATGATTTCATTAAAATCAAGGAGCAAAATGAAAATTAAAATAGGTAAAACATTAATTAGGCCAAAATGTCAGCATTTAAGAATGTATAATAATTAACTTCTTTAAAAAAATTCTTACGCGACCAACTGCACAGTTAAAAGCAAATTTGAACAACCATTCTAAAAAATAATTAAAGAAGAGGATATTAATTAGTGAGAATACCCGCCGATTTCATTTGGATTGATTTTACAAAATACCAATTGCTGGCACTAGAATCAGGATATTAAAAATCTAGAGACTACTTAAAATATTAATTAATCCTAAAACAGTATCAGAAATCGATAGTTTTTGTCAGAGATGCTTAAGAAAAATTGGATCCCCTCTTTCTACATAAAGATGATAATATATATTAATTGAAAAGAAAACATAAATGCTGACTTTCCTGCAAGATATGCATGCCAGGTTGCAGATACGCCAATGGAAAATCTCTTCCTCTGTATTATCTTCAGATCATGCAAGGATAGCATCATACTTAAAACCATCTTAGTTTCTCTATATGACCAAGTATTATCACCTCCTATATATCAAAATACAAAGAGAAAACCAAAATGGCACAACTAAAAACCCTTGATCTCATTGCCATCCTCCTATCCATTTCTCTCTTGACATCAATCCCTGTAACTCGAGGTCAACAACCGAAGGTCAATGCACTTGTCGTCCCGATCACAAAGGATTCCTCCACTTCGCTTTACACCGTCACTCTCAACTCCACCAAGCAGTACCTCATCGACCTTACGGGACCCGTTGTCTGGTCATCATGCCCCACAAACTATGGTTTAGTGCAATGCACAGCGCCAATTTGCAACGAAGCAAATTCCTTCCGCTATCCCGATTGCAAACCTATTATAAATGGTTTACAACCTACTGGTTTTTGCAAATGTGTTTCATCCATGAAAAACCCCGTCACCAGAGAGTGCTTCTCAGGTAATGCAACCCTAATTGGGACCTACCTTGCTTCCACTGATGGTAAAAACCCTAGAGCTTCGGTAAATGCCGATTATGTCAACATATGTGCACCAGATAGTGCTCTAAGTGGCCTTCCTCCCAGTGCGGTTGGCGGAGCCGGGTTCGGCAGGACAAGTCTTGTATCTCTACCCGCACGGCTCGCATGGGACCTATCATTTCACAATGAATTTGTGTTGTGCCTACCGGCTACTACGAATGCACCCGGTGTGGCCTTTTTCGGGGCCAAACCCTACTTTCTCCTCCCTCCAAATAGTCCAGATATAAGCAGTTTACTTCATTATACTAAATTGCTTAAAAGCCCTAATAATTACGATGCCGCTTATTACCTTAATGTGAACGGGTTAGCTATCAATCTCCAAGCAGTGTCTTTTCCAGACAAAAATGAATTTAACTTCGATTCATACGGTAATGGAGGCGTCAAGCTTAGCACAACAATTCCGTACACCGTCATGAGAAGCGACATCTACAAGCGATTTCTTCACGAGTACAAAGAGGCCACAAAGGGGATTCCGAAAATGCCGGCAGTAGCGCCATTCTAACTGTGCTATAATTCAAGTGCTCTCCATTCAACTAGGGTTGGGTATCATGTGCCTTCTATAGACATTATGTTGAATGATGGTAAGAATTGGACTATATTAGGTGCAAACTCGATCAAGGATGTAGAGACCAACACGGCATGTTTTGCATTTGTCAATGGAGGTAAGAACGAGGTGACGGCGATTACACTTGGCGGCTTCCAAATGGAGAATAGCTTCTTGCATTTTGATGTTCCCAATTCAGTTCTGGGGTTTGTTCCCACCATATTGGATATCCACACACTTGTTCTAATTTCAACTTTACATCTCTGGAGGGAACTAATTAATTTAAACAGCAAATCAGTGAACTGATGCAGTGATGTGTTGGAAAAGAAATAATTAATGTGTATGTACTATATTGTTGGTCAATGTGTGTTTTATTATTTAATAATTGATGTAATTAGCCGGCTGTTATTATCAATTGTTTCTCTTTTGGCCATGTAATGATTTTTTATAATACTGATGAATTGATGTTGTACACGTCCAATTGATTTTTTATAATACTTTTACGTACATTACAGATTGATATATAATTCAAACATATCTGCCCATAATCAGTGATATTGATAAACAAATTGGTAGGTACAGGATGGGGTGAGCTGCACCAAATTAAGCTGATGATACCACTGAGGAACCTTGGCCATTATGCTTAGGGGTGTCAATGGTATTATTTTATCCGTTTACCCGACCCATATCATATTCAATAAGACGGATATGGGTAAGGTTCCTTTTCGTTAGTTTATTGGGTACAGGTATGGGTAAATTTTTTTCGTTAGCCTAACGGGTACGGGTTTGAAAATGCTTCCACCCGATCCATATCATGCCCGTTGGCACCTCTAATTATGCTTTATTTGACCATTATACTTGCCAATTGTACTAAAAATAGAATGGACTAAATAGAATACCATAAAAACCTGGAGTCAAATGAGAAACTAGCAGCTCACAGAAAGAAATGTCAATAGTAGTTATGCCTGATAGATACATACTAGATACGACTAGAATTCTGAAACAGGCAACAGATTTATAATGTACTTGATTTTGATTTCAGTTGTTCACTTATTCATAGTTATATTTTACCACTTTGGAGGGTGAATTATAAAGTTTTTATTTCCTGAACAGTTTTTGCTCAAATTTTTTTTATTTGGTAAATTAAAATCTAAACTGTGGAATGCATTTGAAAATCTACTTTAAAATTGAATTCCCATTTCTTACAAACTGGAAAATTTTATATACTGCATTGATCTGGATACTGAATAATACATTTTTTTTAATGGTGACCAAAATAGGACTGCAAACAATAGCGTCAATATATTATAGTTTTATGATCACTCGATCAAAATTAAACTAATTGAGTAAAGATCAAAATTAAACTAATTGAGTAAAGGTCAAACACGGCACAGGTGATGTATTAAAGAGGACAGGTATTACCGAAGAAGAGTTGTCAAATATAATAGAGGATAGAGCACTTGCTAGTAAGAATAAACAGTATGAAATATCTAACAGGGTTAGAAAAGAGCAAGCAGCTGTTGGTATCCTCTTAATGGATGAACCTGGTGATACGGTCAGGGGACCTTGCGAACCATCAATCAATAATTACAATCTGCGGTATGTTGTTTGTAGATTAGCAATATTTGTGTAGCCTCTAAATTTTTACTGGTACGGTATACTGGTACTGCGTACCAGTACTGCGATTTTGCCTGATCTTTGTTTGGTTTGAAGTTAACATGTATTCCATTGTTCATTGTTACAATTTATCAGATACAATCTAGTGCTTCGTATAACTGGTAATCTTTAGATAATGTAGAGATTGGGAACACGTCCTGGTACACTTATCAAATTCAGATTTTATTTTAAACAATTTGGATAGTTTAAATGAGCTTCAGTTATAATTCTGTCTTGTTTACATTTTTGTTTAGTTCAGTTTATATTCTGTCTTGTTTACATCTTTTGTAATTTTCTGGTTTCTCATGTATATCACAGTGGTAAATTACAATCTGCACTGCGGTATGTTGTTTGTAGACTAGCAATATTTGCGTACCCTCTAATTTTTTACTGGTATGGTATACTGGTACTGAGTACCAGTACTGCAATTTTGCCTGTTCTTTGTTTGGTTTGTAGTTAACACGTATTCCATCATATATTGTTACAATTTATCAGATACAATCTAGCGCTTCGTAAAACTGGTAATCTTGGATAATGTACAGATTGGGAACACTTATCAAATTCAGATATTTTTTAAACATTTTTGATAGTTTAAATGAGCTTCAGTTATAGTTCTGTCGTGTTTACATTTTTGTTTTAGTTCAGTTTTTATTCTGTCTTGTTTACATTTTTTGTAATGTTTCTGGTTTCTCATGTATATCACAGTTGTAGTAAATATTATAGCTATTTTGGCAATAATCTGCAATAATTCTTGTTTCCAACAAATGACACCTGAGGTGGTTGGAACATTATTTCTCACTAAAAGTGAGACAAAGGATTCAAATTCTGGTATGGACTGAAATGATAACTTTGTGAGTTCAAAAGATGGCCATAAAATGTTTCAGGCTTTAGACCTTTCGAAACAATACTTGTTAAGATCTGTTTTAGATTTAGATCAGATATCTGTTTGGAGCAATATAAATTATTGATTTATATAGAATGGTGTAATTGGCCAGTTGCCAGTTTAATTATATATGACAATATGATGCAATTACAGGTACAACATGAGCATTGGGTAAAAATAAATGGTCCACTTTTTGAATAATAGATTTATATTGCAAACACCCAGTTTAGCACCTTTAATTTTTCTGGGTAACAATCCAATATAATATTTGTGTTGACATGTTGCTACAATTTTATCCTTCAGCTGGTGCCTTTTAGTTCAAGTAGCAAAATATGTAGTGTGGAGAAAAAAAAAATTAAGGAACAGTGTTTACTATTCTATGTTAAATGCATTGGCAAGTGCATATCCATAGAGACTGAAATATTTACTTGCCAAGACTTCTCAGTAAAATACTTTAATTACTGATGAAACCATATGGCATTAGCTCTTTTACTGATGAAATATATACCAGTTTAATGACCATTGCACGTCTCTTGAAATGTATGGCAAATTGGTGTGAACTTTTACAATTGATAAGCTTACATATTTAGACTAAAATTGAAACGGACTCACTATTCGTTCCTTTCTTTATGTTATAGGTAATTATATTTTATATAATATTAAACATTATTAATCTTAGTTTTTTATTAATTAAGTAAATATGTGAGTAATTAGAATTTAGGATATTAAATACTTAATTTCATATTTTTTTGAGCGGTATACATGAAATTCTCCCTAAAAATTATTACCTTCAATTATGTTATAGAGGAGATCACGTCTCTGTGTCTGTGAATCGTTTGGCTGTAAATCCGGTGGTGACAGATCACAGATGGGATATCATTGGCTCTGGACACAAATATCGATTCCACTGCTACTATTTTAAGGATTTGTTTTTCAGGGTTGAGAGTCATACTATGATTACAAGAGTTAGGGATATTAGTAGCCGTAAAGAGCTCTATGTCGTACCACCACTCAAATATCAAAACTTGTCCAAAATGGCCTTTCAAGGTTCTTTCCTTGTCGAGTCTTGTGGAGAGATTTTGATTGTTTGTTATAATCAATCTTAATTATGAGTGGACAGACTATAAATTTTATATTCACTGTCTCGAATTTGGCAATGGAAAAGGGAATCCTTGTTGGTTCAAGCTTAGTACCATTGAAGACCGAATATTGTTCTTTGATTATTCTTTTGCTACTGGTCGTGGTTTTTGTCTCAGGGCGAGTGATTTTACTGGGTTCAAAGGAAACTGCATCTTCATTAATAGAAATAGGGTACTGCCATTTCCTTTATTATCAATATGTGATCAATATGTATGACATAGAGAAAGGTGAAACAGTACTTATTGATAACCCTTCCGATGGGGAAAACCACATTACGTGGTTTGTTCCTACTTTAAACCATATCTGAGATCAATGCATTTTTAAGGTAAGTGTAATGGGAACTTGGTTCAAGTGGTTGCTTCTTCTGACTGTACTTTCCCCTTCTTTTATTTTTAGAGTCTGATGTTGTTTTTTAGCTTTCAAGTATATAGATATACTCTCATTAATGTGTCTGAATTAGTCCTTTTATTCAGAACTGAAGTGTTCCTTAATCTAAGGCAATGATGTGTCATGAATGATCATTGTGGATGTTAAATTAATATTTATGAAATTTTAATGTGCTTTTGACTAGATTTTATTGCAGCTTGCCCCTGTTTGTGTCAAACTTTATAGATAAGTAGTATTACAGAGAAGAATTCTCAAGTTCATGTTCCTTATGTTGCATTTTTAAAGAGAAGTAATGCTTTTGGCTTTCCTGTTATAATTTGATCTGTCATTGTGATTTTTTTATCTCGGATATATTGGTGATATAACTTGGAAAGATGGGTAGGTAGTTAATGATGGAATTTGGCATATCTCTGTATACAATTTCAGAGGTTCAGAGTGCCTTTTGACGTACTCATGGAATTTTGAAGAAAAATAAAAAAGTGAACACTGTTGCTATGCTTTGTTAAATGCATTTGCAAGTGCATATTCATTTGCAAATGTATTGGTGATATAACTTTCCTCTGTCTCTGAGCTCATCCTTTTGAGCCACTACAACTAACACTTTCTCGCACTTGTACACACCCTCTATTCACTCTTTCGCAGCCACTGGATTCATAAACGGATCATCCAAGCTGGTCATCTCAAAATTTCAAATTCTTCTCCTTCTTCATGGGATCTTGAGACTCCGAGACTCCGAACCAATCGGCTCGCTCCCTCCAAACCATGGGTGAGATATCAGGAGCCCTTCGATCTTTATCTGTAAGGAAAAAAAAAAATTGTTTGTTGACTCTTTCAATCTGTATAGAAAATTAATTTAATTTAGGAAACCTAGTTGCATTCTCAGAGATTAGTCCCATTGCAACGTTTGTGTTATTATTTACTATTAATGGGCATCAATCAGAGATCAGTCTGATTATGTAAATTATTTGAGAGCTTTTTGGGCCGAATATTCTTTAAAAATAAAAAATAATAATAATGAATAATGGGCTTTGAGGATAACGGATCAAGGTTCTGGTCTTCTACAAGTACCCAAGTCCAACAAAAATTGTTTTTTTTTTTGATAAAACTGATAGTGGCTATCAGTTATAGTTACAACAATAAAACAACTACAAGTCCACTATAATTCTACTCTCGGCAATATATAAAACAATCAACTAAATTTCAGCCAAAGTCTTGCTTCTTTTCTTGCATGGTATGCTATCCAGTCGGGACTGGTGTTGCATTCTTCAAAAAAATTTTGATTCCGCGCCCTCCAGAGAAACCATAATACCGCAAAGAAGTAAGATCCCCAATGTTTACGTGAAAGCCATCTCTTGCTTGCCCGCCAAGAACTGTCTACAGTAGCATGCATCGTGTCACCCAGTTGAATCAAAGGGAAACCCATAATGGCTTGAATCTTCGACCAGCACCGTCGGGCCTGATTGCAGTGAAAAAATAGATGCATTGCAGTTTCGAAGGGACATACATTGCATACCTCACATTGCACATTACATTGCAAACCTCGTCGTATCATAACATCATGCGTTAGCAAACGCCCCTGTAGCAGCAAAAATGCAAAGACCCGAACCGTTGGAGGAACCTTAAGTTGCCAAATAAATCTATACTCCCACTTTAGTGCTCCCGCTGATACAACCTTTTCATAATATGAGCTAGCCGAATACTCATTATTCTTTGACCACAGCCACAATATACGGTCCTGTGATTGTCCCTGCCGTATGTCTGCTCCAAGGAGACCATTTTCCATTGCCACTGCTAATGAGTATTTACGTGTAGAGTGGTGTGGTGGGTATTGGGCTGCCATAGTCGGGTATGTCCAAGAATCAAACCAAAAGGAGATCGATGAGCCAGAAGCTATATTCCATGTAACGCCTCTAAATACTGGTATGGTTAAATTTCTACAGAATCCAATTTAGAAAATAATAAAATGAATTAAATCAGAGATCAGCAATTAATAGGAATAAATACATAGTAGACGGTAAAAATTTAGGAGAAATAACGCTTCAATTTAGCCAAATTATATTAATAGATGTCATAACCTGTTAAGCAAACTCAAATTGGAAAAGCCCAAATCTAAATTAAGCCCAATTTCCACCTATTTAACCTACCCCCTGCCCTCTCTCTCTACCCCGCCCTCTCCCTTGGCCGCCGCTGCTGACCCGAAGAACCCCAGCCGAACCCCACCCCCCGCCCTCTCTCTCTACCCCGCCCCCTCCCTCTCCCTTCCCCTTGGCTGGCCGAACCCCCTCTCCCTTCCCTTGGCCGGCCGAACCCCAAAGAACCCTAGACCCGAAACCCATTAACCCTAGACCCGAAATCCTATGAACCAAAACCTAAACCCAATAACCCAATATCCAAACCGAACCCCTTCCCTCTTAAAATCAATCTAATCAGTACAAGAATCAAGGTTATTACCCAATTTAGTTATACCAAATTGAATTAGTAGGAAGAATCGAGGGTGGTGGTTTATTTTAGTAAATTGAATTGTGGGAAATGAATTGAGAGTTATAAGTATTGTGAATTATATATTGGAATGGATGTGGATTAAATACTCGTGCTTGACCTTTAGATGACAATTGCCATAAATACAAATAGAAATTGTGAATAGAGTCATAGGACTAAGTCTTTCTTTTATGGTTATCATGCGAGATTAAGGGTGTTAAATTGAGTATAAATCCTTTAGATTAAATAGAAATAAGAACCTAATCAAGCGTTTAAAAACTTAGGAGCAAACCGCGAGACTCTAGGAGACGCTGAGAATACGCGAGATTTCGACGCACGCTCAAACGAAGTCACTGAGCATACAGGTGCGGGTTCCTGGTCTTTTTACAAATAACACAAAAATGCATGGATTGAGGTAAGTAACCCTTTTTCAAAATCTGGTAGATAAACTGCATGTTGTGAATATCGAACATTCGTTTGATTTTGTTTAGAATTGCACGATAGGAATTCTTGATGCATGGAATTGAGTTGACAGGAATTGTGATTGTGAATTGGGAATGGGGAATGTGAATGAATTGTTTTCTTTAAATTAGGGCCGTCCGTGCGAGGCGGCTCAGCATGTGTTTTGAAAATCATACTGTCCGTGTGTGGCAGACCCCAGAGTGTGAGGTATGAACAGAACGGGTCGTCCTTGTGTGGCGGTTCGCCGAATGGGTCCCCGCAATGACCCATCTAGAGTGTGATTGAACGGGTCGTCCTTGTGTGGCGATTCGCCGGATTTCCATGTACGGGCATGGATTTCCAGAGTGTGGAATTTAAAAACCTTAAATGTGAATTAAAAAGGGGCGGGAATGAAAGTTGTTTTAAAATGATTGCATATCCGAATTGATAGGAAATTTGGGGGAAATTTTGAAAACTTTACTTTTATGTTATTTGGGGTATTAAATGCATTGATTTGTAAAAACACCGGGCTGGAACTAAATCCCGCACTGAGAGATAGTTCGATCTCTCACCGTACCACCTTTTATGTGGGTTCCAGGAAATGAAGAAGGAGACATAGAGGAAGGCCGCGAGTGAGGAATTAGCGGAAGTTATTAAAGTAGCCACTATTTGTTTTAATTTACATTTGTATGAACAATATATTGTGTAGACATGGCGGTAACTGTTTGACTAGCCATGTCTGACATATTTTCCCTTTCTATTTGTTTGTGGACCCCATTTATTTTTAATATAGTGGCTTGTTGGTTGTGTTATTGATGATGTATGTGATGTGCTTAACGCCTTGCGTCTGAATGCGCGGCGGGTTGTCCGGGGGTGTGACAACTTAGTTGGTATCAGAGCCAGCACATACAATATCAATAAACTTCCGCTAAGAGAGCGTTAGCAATAGGATGCGGCGTTAGGTCATAGACCAAACCATATGAGCTGAGCGTACCATTAGTAACAAATGTATATATATTTAGTGACGGATTATGCCTTTGTAGTAACGGTACAACTTATTTTGAAGTATAACAAATATATTTTTTCTTGGAAGGTTGAACCAATTTAATTTTGTAGAAGATAAGCAAAATATATTCTTTTCTTAGATGGCAAATCAATTTAACGGACAGCCCACTTGGCTAAGGACGTTCTCAGCCACTGCAAGAGTCAAGGAAATGGTCGGATGGGTCGACTTGTCCGGAATCACTGTCAATACTGCAATCTCCGTCAATTGTCCTTACTCCGTCATCTCGCCACACGTGGTGGAGGCTAGCAGATTCAGGGTGAAGAATACCGGAAGACGCCGTTTCTTCGCAGGGCTCGAACATAGTGTGGAAGAGCAATACTGTCCGGATCTTCATGTGAACACGCAGAATGGAAAATGGCGAGTGGACCCAATCGTGGCAGACACCGGAGCGTACGAGATGGTCTTAGGAATGGACTGGCTCAAGGAGCACCACGTGCTGATAGACTGCGCGCACCGCAGCCTAGTGTTCTGGCCGCCCCACGAGCAACCAGTCAGAGCAGAAATGCGGAAAATATCGGGAAATAAGAGCAAGCTCATCGGGGAAAAACCCCAGAAGGAAGAAGAAGACCCAGCTATAAGAGCGGAAATGGAAGCAGAACCATTCACAATGTCAGAGGTTCGGAACGACTGGACGTACCACGTTAGGAAAGACATACTTAAGGGATATTTTGAGACCGATTAGGGCACTTTAGGGAAAAGGAAACGATATAGTTATAACCCTCACATGTATCGTAAATTCTGTTGAATGATTTAAATTAGCAGTTATAATCTAAAGAAATTTAAAGTTCGATTCGTAATCTTAAATTCCTTCTTTAAATTGCGTCTATTTGCCTTGAGTTGAATAACCGTAAGTTTTACGATGAACTCTGTAACTAATAACAATGCAAGTACATATATGTATAAAATTTGGAAGAATGAAAATCTCACATCAAACACCCTTTGCACAGCGAAATCAGAGATGGCGAAAGGAACCAGGACTAACTCTAGCACGAACGACGCAGATGACGAAACTAGGATTCCGCTCGAGAACCCTCAGCTGAATGCCCTACTGCAAGGACTAGAGCGGGTGACCAGGGTAGCCATGGAATATGAACAGCGACAGCCTAAAAAGGCCGACATGTTCTTTGAATACTACCGATCGTTCACCTCATTACGTCCCCCGACCTTCGATGGGACAGGTGACTTTGCCGCTGCAGAAAACTGGGTCGCAAATATCAAGGATAAACTTCAAATCTTGAGAGCCCCTGAGGAACACCGGGTAGAGCTAGCGACCCAATTACTGGAGGGTCATGCTCGATTCTGGTGGCAGGAGGTGAAACGTGGGTGGGGTGAAACCGCCGATGCGAAGGGGTGGACTGAGTTCGAAAGCCAGTTCGAACGACGCTACATGGACACAATGTCAAGAGAGGCACTCCGACAACGGTTTACAAGTTTGAAACAGGGGAACAGCTTAGTGGCGGAGTATAACTCCAAGTTTGAGAACCTAATGAGGTATGCACCCGATATCGTAAAAGATGACTTCCGCCTCAGACAACAATACCTCGGGGGACTGAACCCCCGTCTTGCTCAGATCATTGACATTCCGGGAACCAACCAACTGTCGGACTTAATGTTAAGAGCAAGCACCGCGGAGTCATATGACGGTCGCATCAGCCAAGCCGGGGGATCGAGAAATGTGCGACCCAAGATAGATGAACCCATGAGACCGGCCCCGAACAGAAATAATTACAGGGATGCCCAGCCTAATTACCAGTCTAATCCAACACCCCCGTGCAACTACTGTGGCCGCAACCATGCATCTGATCAATGCAGTTTCCGTTTGGGAGTGTGTCACCGGTGTAACAAACCAGGACACTTCATCAAGGACTGCCCAGCTCCGCGAGGTTATTCCGGGCAGCAAGTGGGAAATGCGGGTCCACCTACACGAGCACCACTTGGCAGAGGGACCGGTAGCTACAACCCTCCCAGTAACAACCGCAGCGGGAACCAAGGAAACCAAAGGGTGGGAATGCATGCGCATGATCAGTGCAACCGTGAGATGGGAGGAACACCGACTAATGAAGAGTACGAAGGAGAAGACGTGTCCACTGATCTTCTGACTGGTATGTTTGAACTATCTGGAATTCCTGCTTTCGTACTTATAGACACTGGTTGTAGTCATTCAGTTATAGCAAAGGAGTGGGTAGAAAAACACGGTGTACCAACTCGAGACTCTGGTAAATTATTGAATATAAGTACCCCTGCCTTGCAATATACCACCCCAGAATTTCGGAGCGTAGGGTTAAAACTCCAAATAGCGGGGAGGGAATTCCCGATAAACCCCATAGTCTCTAAGACGGGTCTCTATGATCTAATGTTGGGTCTTGAGTGGCTCACTCGAAACGGCGTGACGGTTGACTGCCTGAAAGGGAGGATGGTCATTAACAGGCCAGGCCTCCATGACCTCTCTATTCGGCTCAGGAAACGAGGAGGCGGAACCCCGACAATATCTGCCAACCAAGCAAGGAGACTCATCAACAGCGGCAGTCCCGCCTTTATAGTCACCATAATGCAACTCGAGACGAAAAAACCCGAGATAACGTCAGTACCTATCGTCTCGGAGTATACCGATGTATTCCCGGAGGAGCTGCCAGGAATACCCCCTGATCGGGAAATCGAATTTCACATAGACATACTCCCTGGTACCCGTCCAATCTCTAAGGCCCCGTACCGGATGGCACCGGCAGAACTTAAGGAACTGAAGGTTCAGTTAGAAGAACTCTTAGAACTGGGATTCGTACGACCAAGCACATCGCCGTGGGGCGCACCAGTACTGTTCGTCAGGAAGAAGGACGGTAGTATGAGACTCTGCATCGACTACCGAGAGTTAAACAAGGTCACGATCAAAAACAAATACCCTCTCCCACGAATTGAAGACCTATTCGATCAACTCCAAGGTGCGGCCGTTTATTCCAAGATCGATCTGAGATCAGGGTACCATCAGTTGAAGATTCAACCTCAAGATGTAGAGAAGTCAGCATTCCGTACCCGTTACGGGCACTATGAATTCACTGTCATGCCATTTGGGTTAACCAATGCTCCTGCAGCATTCATGGATTTGATGAACCGAGTATTCCATGACTTACTTGATTTCTGCGTCATTGTTTTTATAGATGACATTCTGATTTATTCAAAGAAGGAAGAAGATCATGCCGAGGACCTACGTACAGTATTACAAAGATTACGGGAACACCAGTTGTACGCCAAATTCTCTAAGTGTGAATTTTGGATGAAAGAGGTTAAATTTTTGGGACATGTAGTGACGGGGGAAGGTATCCGGGTAGACCCAGATAAAATCAAAGCAGTGGTAGAATTGACTCAACCCAAAAATGTAACAGATATACGCAGCTTCCTAGGTTTAGCGGGATACTACAGGCGCTTCGTTCTCGGATACTCAAAGACAGCCCGACCCATGACCCAGCTCCTACACAAAGGGACTACCTTCAAATGGACGGAGAGTCAAGAAGAGAGTTTCCAAACTTTAAGGAAACTACTAACCAGTGCCCCAGTGTTAACATTGCCTAAACCAGACCAAGAGTTCACGGTGTATACCGACGCGTCAAGGAACGGCCTGGGATGTGTACTCATGCAAGACGGACGAGTAATTGCTTACGGGTCACGGCAATTGAAGAACCATGAACAGAACTACCCCACACACGACCTAGAATTGGCAGCAGTTAT
Organism: Carex parvula; assembly: GCA_025461045.1. Classification (NCBI taxonomy): domain Eukaryota; kingdom Viridiplantae; phylum Streptophyta; class Magnoliopsida; order Poales; family Cyperaceae; genus Carex; species Carex parvula. The sequence goes on along the minus strand of JAJGRW010000093.1, from coordinate 212,215 downwards.
TTTTGCACTCAAGGCATGGAGACACTACCTCTATGGGGCAAAATGCCGAGTATTCACGGACCACCAAAGCTTAAAGTATGTGTTTACCCAGAAAGAATTGAACATGAGACAAAGGAGGTGGCTGGAACTGATGAAGGACTATGATTTAGACATACAGTACTTGGCCGGGAAGGCAAATGTGGTGGTAGACGCACTCAGTAGGAAAGGGGCGACAAATTTGGCAGAAGTCATAACCCAAGAGACAGAATTGATCAAGGAAATGCGACACATGAATTTGGGAGTGTGTATATCCACCAGCTGGATCCAAGAACAAACCGACACCAAGGGAACCGCGACGAATGCGGTACTCACCCTAGCGGCTATATCGGTACAACCGAAATTAAAGTCTCGAATACGGGACGCGGACCAAGGCGACGAGCAGCATCACAGATACCGGGAATTAGCCCGTACCAATCCAACGTCGACCTTCAAGGAAAACGAGGATGGGCTCCTCTATTTCAACCAGCGGGTGTGTGTGCCAGAACAGGGGGGACTGAGAAGGGAAATTCTGCAAGAAGCCCACGAATCGGATATACCATTCACCCAGGAGAGGTAAAGATGTATAAGGACCTTCGTACCCAATTTTGGTGGCCCAACATGAAGAAAGACGTGTCAGAATTCGTGGCTAGGTGCATCACCTGCCAACAAGTGAAAGCCGAACGGAGGAAGATAGCAGGATTGCTATATCCAAACTCCATAGCACAAATGAAGTTCCAGATCATTACTATGGATTTCATCACTGGGTTACCGCGTACACAAAAGAGGTATGACTCAATCTGGGTCATCGTAGACACACTAACCAAAGTAGCCCATTTTATACCCCTGCGAACCCCTACATCGGGTGGGGAATTAGCAGAATTATTTCTTCAATATCAGTTCAAATATCATGGAGTTCCTGAAACTATCATATCGGACCGGGATACGCGATTCACCTCGCATTTCTGGAAAAGCTTTCAGGAGGCAATGGGAACCCGACTCAATTTCAGTACCGCTCATCACCCTCAGACGGACGGCCAGTCGGAACGAACAATCCAAACCTTAGAGGACATGCTAAGGGCGTGTGCCATCAACTTTCAAGGGTTATGGGCTGATCATTTGACAATGGCCGAGTTCGCATACAACAATAGCTACCATGCCAGTATCGAAATGGCACCATCTGAAGCTTGGTGTGGACATCGCTGGAAGACCCCCTTGTAGTGGGGAAACAACGGGGAACAACTGCCAACAGGGCCAGAAATGGTAAAAGATTGCGCGGATAGAACTCAACTGATTCTAAACCGACTAGACACTGCTCGAGACAGACAGAAAAAGTATGCAGACTTGAGGAGACGACCACTAGAGTTCGAAACCGGGGATCATGTTTGGTTGAAGGTCTCTCCAAGGAGGGGAGTGAGACGATTTGGCGTAGCAGGAAAACTGAGTCCTAGATATGTGGGGCCATTTGAAATTCTTAGAAGAATCGGACCACTTGCATACGAACTGGCGCTACCTCCAACCCTAGATAAGGTACATCCAGTCTTTCACGTGTCTCAACTACGGAAATATATCCGAGATCCCTCCCACATCCTCGACTTTTCAAATCTGGGACTAGATGAAACTTTAGTGTATGAAGAACGACCCATGAAAATACTGGACACCAAGGAAATAAGTCTCCGGCGTAAAACCATCAGACAGGTCTTAGTACAATGGGGACGACACACCAACCGAGAAGCAACTTGGGAAATCGAAGAAACGATGCGTGCCACATACCCAGAATTGTTCGAAGAAATAGACGCCGAGGCTGTTCAGGGGACTGAACAGGATTTCCAAGGGGGGGAGGATGTAACGCCTCTAAATACTGGTATGGTTAAATTTCTACAGAATCCAATTTAGAAAATAATAAAATGAATTAAATCAGAGATCAGCAATTAATAGGAATAAATACATAGTAGACGGTAAAAATTTAGGAGAAATAACGCTTCAATTTAGCCAAATTATATTAATAGATGTCATAACCTGTTAAGCAAACTCAAATTGGAAAAGCCCAAATCTAAATTAAGCCCAATTTCCACCTATTTAACCTACCCCCTGCCCTCTCTCTCTACCCCGCCCTCTCCCTTGGCCGCCGCTGCTGACCCGAAGAACCCCAGCCGAACCCCACCCCCTGCCCTCTCTCTCTACCCCCCCCCCTCCCCCTCCCTTCCCCTTGGCTGGCCGAACCCCCCCCCCCCTCCCCTGGCCGGCCGAACCCCAAAGAACCCTAGACCCGAAACCCATTAACCCTAGACCCGAAATCCTATGAACCAAAACCTAAACCCAATAACCCAATATCCAAACCGAACCCCTTCCCTCTTAAAATCAATCTAATCAGTACAAGAATCAAGGTTATTACCCAATTTAGTTATACCAAATTGAATTAGTAGGAAGAATCGAGGGTGGTGGTTTATTTTAGTAAATTGAATTGTGGGAAATGAATTGAGAGTTATAAGTATTGTGAATTATATATTGGAATTGATGTGGATTTGATACTCGTGCTTGACCTTAGATGACAATTGCCATAAATACAAATAGAAATTGTGAATAGGGTCATAGGACTAAGTCTTTCTTTTTATGGTTATCATGCGAGATTAAGGGTGTTAAATTGAGTATAAATCCTTTAGATTAAATAGAAATAAGAACCTAATCAAGCGTTTAAAAACTTAGGAGCAAACCGCGAGACTCTAGGAGACGCTGAGAATACGCGAGATTTCGACGCACGCTCAAACGAAGTCACTGAGCATACAGGTGCGGGTTCCTGGTCTTTTTACAAATAATACAAAAATGCATGGATTGAGGTAAGTAATCCTTTTTCAAAATCTGGTAGATAAACTGCATGTTGTGAATATCGAACATTCGTTTGATTTTGTTTAGAATTGCACGATAGAAATTCTTGATGCATGGAATTGAGTTGACAGGAATTGTGATTGTGAATTGGGAATGGGGAATGTGAATGAATTGTTTTCTTTAAATTAGGGCCGTCCGTGCGAGGCGGCTCAGCATGTGTTTTGAAAATCAGACTGTCCGTGTGTGGCAGACCCCAGAGTGTGAGGTATGAACAGAACGGGTCGTCCTTGTGTGGCGGTTCGCCGAATGGGTCCCCGCAATGACCCATCTAGAGTGTGATTGAACGGGTCGTCCTTGTGTGGCGATTCGCCGGATTTCCATGTACGGGCATGGATTTCCAGAGTGTGGAATTTAAAAACCTTAAATGTGAATTAAAAAGGGGCGGGAATGAAAGTTGTTTTAAAATGATTGCATATCCGAATTGATAGGAAATTTGGGGGAAATTTTGAAAACTTTACTTTTATGTTATTTGGGGTATTAAATGCATTGATTTGTAAAAACACGGGGCTGGAACTAAATCCCGCACTGAGAGATAGTTCGATCTCTCACCGTACCACCTTTTATGTGGGTTCCAGGAAATGAAGAAGGAGACATAGAGGAAGGCCGCGAGTGAGGAATTAGCGGAAGTTATTAAAGTAGCCACTATTTGTTTTAATTTACATTTGTATGAACAATATATTGTGTAGACATAGCGGTAACTGTTTGACTAGCCATGTCTGACATATTTTCCCTTTCTATTTGTTTGTGGACCCCATTTATTTTTAATATAGTGGCTTGTTGGTTGTGTTATTGATGATGTATGTGATGTGCTTAACGCCTTGCGTCTGAATGCGTGGCGGGTTGTCCGGGGGTGTGACATTCCATCTGACGGACCAGTCGAAAAAAGGCCTTATCCTGAACAACTGTAGCCAAAAGAAGGACCCTTTTTTCCTCCAGACCTTGTGTGTGTGACATGTTGTTAGATTGTATACCCGATTAATTGTACGAGACCATAAGGAGTCAGGCTCCTTGTATAACCGCCACCACCACCTGAGGAGCAATGACCGATTACGAATTAGAAGATTTGCTGCTCCCAGACCGCCATATTTTTTGGGTGTACAAACCATGTTCCAATTTATCAGTGATATGCCACTTCGCTTGTCGGACTTTCCCCACAAGAAATCACGTCGAATTTTGTCAATCCGTTTGATTACCCAAGAGGGCAATAGGAAAGAAGACATGAAGTATATGGGAACAGAACTTAATACCGAATTCATTAGTTGCAACCTGCCACCACGAGAAATTAAACGGCTCTTCCATCCGGCCAACTTGGATTCCAATTTTTCAACTAATGGCATGAACAACTGTTTGGAGGGTCGCTTTAGTGTCAAAGGCAACCCTAAATAGGTTGTTGGAAATTCAGCCAAAGAACAACCGAGAACAGCAGTGATAACCGGAATATGATGTGTCTCTATATTAATTGGTATCCAGGAACTTTTTCCAAAGTTGATATCAAGGCCCGAAATTTTGGAAAATAATCGCAGAATGATTTTAAGGGAGATGACTGTAGTAGGCTCAGCATTGGCGATAAGGACCGTATCATCTGCATATTGCTGAATAACCACCGCCCGTTTGAGTTTTCGAGTTAAATGAGATGTAATAGACCCGTTAAGGGCCTCTACCATCCTGGTGAGAACATCAACAGCAACATCAAACAGCATGGGCGATAAGGGGTCACCCTGACGCAGACCCTTTTGATGAAAGAAATATTCAGATTCGTTTCCATTCATAACAATCCTCGATGAGGCCGTAGTAAGCAAGTTTTGTATCCATCTATTCCATCTCAGTGGGAAACCTCGTGTTGCCATGACCGTTTGCAAATAAGCCCAATTAACGGAATCGAAAGCCTTAGCGAAATCCAACTTAATAAAACATGCCGGCTTGCCACTTTGCGAGATATGATGCAACATTTCTCTCGTTGAATTGAAATTCTCCTTGATCTGCCTCCCACTAATAAATGTTGTTTGATTGTGAGAGATTAAAGAGGGGAGAACAACTCTCAACCTATTTGCTAACAACTTGGAGATGAGTTTTGGAATAGCATTCATAATACTAATAGGTCGAAAATCATTAACTCTGCTTGGATTTTCCTTTTTCGCAATCATTACAACATTAGCCTGGTTAATGGCTGCTAAATCCAAGGAATGTTCATAGAAACGCCGTATCATTGTACATACCTCATCCTTGATAGTTGGCCAATGCAATTGAAGAAATTCGTTCGGGATCCCGTCAGGACCCGATGCCTTGTTCTTAGCCAATTCTTGTACCGCCTTCACTATTTCTGTCCCAGTGAATACATCCTGCAAGGAGTCTATATTCGGATCTGATGGATACAAAGCTTCGGGTTGGAATGACAACACATGGTTGACCGAGCCTAACAGGTTTTCCAATGCACCTCTGAATATATTACGGATCAAGTTCTCATCCTGAATAAGCTGCCCCTGATGTTCAAGGAATGAGATTCTGTTTCTGCGGCTTCTAGCGGACGCCAAAGCATGAAAGTAACGAGAGTTCTTGTCCCCATCTTTAAGCCATTTGCACTGCGATCTATGTCGCCATCGAGACTCAATGATGCAAGCTAAGCTATATGCACGCTCTCTGACCTTGAGTCTGAAGCGTCTTTCAATTCCCATTAGCATTCGTCTTTCTTCCACCTGATCAAAAAACAACAAAGTTTTCTTACAGAACTGGAGCTGCTGCTCCAAATCATCAAAATTTGTGCAATGCCAAGACCGAAGGCGCTGGTGCACTAACTGACAGTAAGCCTGGAAGCGCCGAACTCCTTGTGCTTCATGTGTGGCAGCAATTTCATTCCAAGTTAAGTGAATAATCTCAGAGGCGCGCGGGTTGCTTAACCAAAACAATTCCATCTTATAGACCCGCTTTGCCGTCTGGGCATCGCTGAAAGAGAGTAGTAACGGTGCATGATCGGAAGCGAGAACTTCAAGAGCCTTGAGTGAAATATCCCGGAATTGCAACGATATATCCGGCGTTGTAAAAATTCGATCAATTTTGGAATGAGTCGGAGCCGGTCTATTATTGCTCCAAGTAAAATTCCTGTTGGATAATGGGATGTCAACCAATTGCAAATCGCGGATGAAGTCGTTAAACAACGACATTAATCTAAAACCTCTTTGAAGGCCGGATCGGTCTATCATCCATCTCACTAAATTAAAATCACCTCCTATTATCCATGATGAATGTGCCAGGGGAGATAACTTCCGTAGTTCTTCTATAAATGCAGGTTTAAGGTTGTCCGTTGATGGCCCATATACATTAGTGACCAACAAAATTGCTCCTGTGTTGATTTGAAGTAACAAGGCGGAGCAAGAGTGCTTTGTAGCCCAAGAATTAATCAAACTGTATGTATGTTTCCATGCAATTAGTAGACCTCCAGCCGAGTTTTGTGCATGAACCACCACACAATGCCTTTCAAAAAAAGACGGGAGAACACCCGAATAATTTAAACAATTTTCATTCAACTTTGTTTCTTGCAACAAACAGATATCACAACGAGAGTGCCTAATTGCATTCTTAACCACCTCACATTTATCTAATCTCCCTAAGCCTCTACAATTCCAAGACATAATTTTAAATTTCCTGAGTCTGTTAATCATTAAAAGAAAAAGACTACACGGCAAAGAGCTCAAAGGAAACACTGTTTAAGCCTCCTCCTCGTCGGAGGTCAGCTCATCAGACGAGTCTGGCTCAAAACGAGAAAGGTCAGGCACCTCTTCAGAGTATGTAGTTACCGGCAAAGAAGTATGAAGGGTTGCATTTTTTCGCTGCTCATTATCAATCTTGATAACCTCTTCTACATCTTTAGGACTGAATCCACACCCCGCAGCAAGTTTAGAAATGTGATCATATTGTACCTGAACCTCATAAAAGCCTTCCGGGTTGAACAAAACCTCTGCCTGCTGTCTGTCCTTTTTAGTTGGGGCTTTTCTAGTCAGTCCCGGAATAGAGTCGGGCTGCACCTTTCTTTTATTACCAGCCGCTGCAATAATCTTTTTGGTGAGTTGGGCACTATTGGGCGGAGCAGGCCGAGTCCATTTAAACTTCCTTGATTGCAAACCAATGTTCAAGGCCCGAGTGTTGGCCCCAGTCTTGACTGGTTTTCCTCTGGCCCGAGTATTAGTCTCTTTTTTTTGGGCCTTGGGAGCTTGCTGGACCGTAGCCACTGTTGTATCTTGATTAATATCTGCATTGATTCCTTGATCAAAATTGGAAGGAGCGAAATTGGAAGAATCCAAAATGGAAGGATCCAAAATGGAAGGCGCCTGATTTGAGGAAAGAATCGTCCTCTGATTCAGTGCTGATTCTGCGCCCTCTTGCCTGCCATTTCCAGCTGCCACTTCCTTTTTGGAAGTTTCTCCTCTAAGTAGGATCTTATGTGGCTGAGATACCCGAGCCCTATGAAATCGGGGAGAGGTTTGAACCTTTGGGCAATTTGCCACAGGCGGTATTGGAGCTTCTTGATGTAAAGTATCTTGTTGCCGTATGGTCTGGGATTTAATGTGACCGCCTTGCAGATGTGTGCCTTCTTTGAAATTGTAAACCATTAGTTCGTGACCCACTACACCAACGTTAGGTTGTGTAGTCATTACACCATCAAGGAACCGTTGCGGAACGGCCTGTACGCTATGATACGGTTTCGGGATTGTAGCACCCGGATTTTCTTGAACAGTAGACTGTGTAGTCATGTGTGTAGTCTCAATCTGCATGCTATCGATTTCCGCAAACGGTTGAAGTTCCGGTGGTAACGACGCCGCTGCTCGGCCACGGCATAATTCACGCAAGACCCGTGTGCTCATTGGTATTAGGTCATTGTCATTTATGTCCCTCTCACTATCCGAGGATGAGGTTGAAGACGGTGGCGGCTGTGGTCGCTGATAGGTCTTTGGGTGGGTGGGCATGTCTTCCACCTTGTACAGTGGATCTCTTTGCCAATTCAGAACATGGACTCGGATGGGGTAAACCATACCACCAACATGTAAGATCAGTTCGGGTGGTACCAATGTGAGATCATCAACTCCCACCGCCACAGTCCAAGCAGCCAGAGAAGAGCGATTCTCTGGATTGACCGAACCTAGGTAAACCCCAAAGTGGCCGCCGCCCGGGCAATATGGTGTTCCCTAAACAGATGTAGTGGGACATCTACTAAGCTAAGTAGAATCTTGTAAGCAGGTATGCTTATAGATGCTCCATCAAACGGAGACCAAGGCTGAAATGATAAGCCTTCATCCCATGCCTCCTGCGGCGTCTTGTTAATGAATGTGTCCGGGTCTAGGCCGGCCGGTAACATGATGAGGAATCGTTGTCCACTCAGTTCGGATACCTGGATCTCTTCTTTGGAAACCAATTTGGTGCGGCATGCATAGTCACACACATTGTCGACACTCAAATCCCATTGCAAGCCTCCCGTGTGCAGGACAACCCCTTGTTTGAGGCGTTCTAGTTCTGCAAAGTACTCGGTATCTCTTGGTATGAAGCAGTGTAGACGCGGTGGTCTTTCCTTAGGCATCTCCGGTGTGCGATAGGGGTATGATCCGGCCAGAAGTTCTTCAAAGTTTGGTTCAGTGTGCAAGTTGGATGTCGGTGTAGTCGGTGACTTGTTAGGCTTAGTTATGGCTGGCGGTGGAGGAACAATGTTCTGCTTACATTTAGAACCGATGTGGCCATAGGACCAACACTTGCCACACCTTTTAGGGTTACGGCACTTAGCCGCCGAATGGCCTGTACGGCAGCACCTAAAACATCTCCCCTTCCATTCAGGGAAAGTATGTGAAGGGGGGAAGCGTAGCCTAGACGGGCTATGAGGCGAGACATAGTAGACGGTAGGTGGTATAGAGGTGGGGGAAGGTGGTTGGGTAGCGGTTGGAGAGTTACGGCCTTGAAGGGACATGGCAGGTGTGGGTGGAGAGCGAAGGAGGATCTGAGCGTAGGTAGGGCGTGAGTAGGGCTGGTACGAAACGGCTTTGGGTTGTGCTGGCTGTGAGAGTCTCCAGTTATTGGGGAAAGGTTTTCGTCTGCTTACCATTTGCCAATCACCATTGGAGTCGCCATTGGAGTCGCCTGCCATCCTCGCTCTTCGATAAGAAACTGTCTGGTATGAACAAAAATTGTTTTACTGCAGTAAATTTTCAAAATTGGAGGAAAGATTAGTCAGAGTAAACTACTAAAGAGTTTATCTGTAAGATGTTACAGCATACATTGTTAAAATCCGGCAAAATTGGAATAATTCATTGCAAAAAATAAATATAAGGGAGTGTTGGATTACCACAATCTCAGAATTAATTGATCGCCTAACTGTACTACTAAACTTAGAGTCTCAGACATTTAAGGGATGTTGCCATGTTGAATTCCAACTTTTATTTGGTTTCTTTGTTTTTTTTTTTTTTAAGGCCAGAAATGTAACATATCATTGTAGTATTATTTTTGGTTTTTAGTTCAACAAAAATCTGATACCCCTTCTGAAGCAGCTTTCACAGCAATGTGATGTGCCGTATTGCCTACAGCTTTCAAGGTTCACATTGAAACTACGGAGATAAAAATTATGGATATTAATGAATGTAAACAGCTCTTTGTCATACCACCACCCAAATATGAACAAATGTCCAAGATGTACTTTGGAGGTCCTTACCTGTTGACTCTTGTGGTGAGATTTTGATAATTTCTTATAGTCAATCTAGCATGACGGATTATAAATTTCACATTCACCGTCTCTAATTTGACAATGGAAAAGAGAAGCCTTATTGTGTCAGGCTTTGAAATTCCTCTTAGTTATGGTAGTGCTTTCTCTCTGAGAATGAATGATTTTGCTGAATTCAAAGGAAACTGCATCTACTTCATAGATAAGTACACTCGTGTGATCAATATGTATGACATAGAGAATGGTGAACAGTAAAAATGTATAGACTATACCCCTTTGGGTGAGAATCTGTTGCGATCCGGATACTGTGAACAATATCCTGCAATTCCTGTTTTTCCAAATCCAGCTGTCGAATTGTTTCGAGATACGTGCACAGAAAACCAGCTGTTTTTAGATGCGTGCACTAAAAAGTTGGACGGCTGGATTTAGAAAAGCAGGAATTGTAGGGTTACTGTGCTCAATATTCGGATCGCAGCAGATCTCAATCCATACCCCTTTTAATTGGGAAAGCCCCATTGCTTGGTTTATGCCTACTTTAAACAATATCTAACATCAATGCATTTCAAGATAATTGTAAAGGCAACTTGGTCCAGTTGGTGACTTCTTCGGACATTACTTTCTCACTCTTTTATTCTTCTAGTATGATATTGTATTTTAGCTTTCGAGTATATAGATATACTCTCATTGTGTCTGTACTAGTCCTCTTATTAATTTCGAACTTAAAGGGTTGCTTAATGTAAGGCGATGATGTGTCAAAAATGATCATGTGGATGTCAAATTAATGTTTATGAAATTTTAGTGTGTTTTTTATTAGTTTTTGTTGTCGCTTGCAACTATTTGTGCTGAACTTTACAAATAAGTAATTTTACAGAGAAGAATTCTTAATTTCATGTTCCTTGTGTTGTATTTTCAATTTTACTGTGTTTTTCTGTTATAGTTTGATCTGTCATTGTGCTCTTTTGATCTCAGATGTATTGTGAAATATCATTGCATGTTGGATAGTAGATGATGAAATTTGGCATATTTGTATACAAATTTTAGTGGGTTTAGAGTTATCTCATAACGATTTTAAGCAATTCCAAAAAAAGTAGCAAAAAAAGTTCCAAAAAGATATAAAATTTGATCTCCAAGCACATTTTAATTTGAAGAGTATGCTGAACTTTTCGATCGAATGTTTGAACTTTAAAAATATAAATATGAACAAGAAGTAAAACATATACTTTACTTCTTAAAACATGATAGTCCAACTCATTTTTTTAATTTAAAGTACCAAATTAAAATATAGCTTATGGTACAGCAATAAATATTTACGTGTTGATACTTGACATATCTTTCTATAGATTTAAATAGAAATTGAAATAGAAGAACCGATTTAGTGGAGACTAACAAAGAGGCTTGCACACTTTCTCATTTGAATCTCTAGTTTCGAACGGTCCATGACCATCAAGGTAAATCTAGATGAAGCCCACAAAACCAAATTCGGCCCAAGTTTCTTCATCGTTAATGCATTGTTTTCCTTTAAAGAACCCCAATGAAACTGAATTCATATCCTCTGAGGTAACAGAATGTTTCTGTTCAGATCCGGACTATCCGATTAGCAATGTTTTAAAATGCGGTTTCTATGCGGTATGCGGAAGGCCACCGCATACCGCATATACGGTATGCGGCCGCACATGCGGATTATTATGCGGACTTATATATGCGGATTTTAAAATAAGAATTAATATATATATAAACAAATATTCAGTAATATGCGGTCGATATGCGGTAAAAAAATATGCGGCCAAATATACGGTAAAAATATGCGGCCGAATATGCGGTCGAATATGCGGCCACATATGCGGAACCGCATATTAGACCGCATATTGATTTCCATGCAGTTGCCAACTGCATACGCATATGCGGCCACATGAACCGCATTTTATTACAGTGCCGATTAGAATCCGGACAGATCCAATCTGAGATGGAATGTTTTAATATTTATGTAGATTCTGATAAGACGGTGCGGATCTATACATAATATATAAATATTATGTTACCTTAGGTGATATGAATTCAATGAAACTACGACTACATATACAGGTACAGATACGCATCCGACACACATCCGACACGTATATGATAGAATTGGTGTTGAACTTAATATCCGGAATTGATATTAATTGTGACACAAAAGGTGGACTGTTACAATTTGCAATTATAAGATGGTAACAATATATTTGTAATTAAAATAATATTGTTTACATATATTGTTACTTTTAATTAAATATCTTTAAAAAATGTTGCTGGTATAGTTGAATTTTTCTTGAGGATTTTCTATGATGAAAGTTGAAACCGTTACCTATTTAATACACAATGTTTATGAAGTATAACTCTCTAATTATGTTGGTTATCTAAAGATCGAGAGTTTCATTATTTTCACAACTTCACAGTCTCTGCGAAGGTTTTCAAAAAAAAAAAAAAACTCTCTAATTATATAATAGAGAGGTTCAAATACTTTCATTTTTTGTGTCCCCATTTTTTAAAATATTAATAGCCCAAAATTTAAAACATAAACGTCAAAATAAAACTGTTATATGTAATCTATGTTATTTTTTCTATGTGCTCATAAACATTATCACATCTTAGACTTTTTTATATGTGAATCGATAAGTTGAAAAATCAACATCTAGATATTATCTATATTAATACATTTTATAAACCCTTGATGACAATCAAAACAAAGTTGGAATGCACTAATATTTTACACGTAGATAGATAAATTGATGTAGATCATATCCAACAGTTTTATTTTAATTTTTAAATTATAAAAGTTTTTAGAAATAAAAAAATAGCTACAGAATGATTAAATGAATGTACCAAAGCAATTGCAGCATTAATATCCCTTTCAAGTTGATGACTTGTCACCTGAAGACATTTTTATTATTATCCAAAGTAAATTACAAATTAATAAATATACCCTGAATCAGTGGGTTTTTCGACAAATGTCCAAACAAGTCAGATTCTGGCCGGTTTCCTCTTCCCCCAGAAGCTGGCCAGAATCTGGCCGATTTCCTCAATTTTTTTTTATTTTTAATATTTTCTATTTAAGTTTTATTGTTCTATTATTGTTATTTTCGAAATTATTTTTTGTTTAGATTTCTGTTTAGAATCTGGTCGGTCTGGACATTTTTCGAAATTTCCACTAATTCTGGATATATTTATTAATTTGTAATTAACTATGGATATTAATAAAAATGTCGGTGATATGGTAGTACACTCCTAAGTTAATATCTAAAGTTAATTAACTTTTGGAGAAAGAGAAAACCGACTAAAATCTGACCGGTTTGGACATTTTTAAAAAACTCAATGTTTAATTTGTAATTAACTTTGGATATTAATAAAATGTCGGGTCACCTGTGGAGACCACCAACAAGGGAACACATAAAAGGAGATTCCTTCACTATTTGTCACTTGTGGAGACCACCAACAAGTGAACAGATAAAAGGCGATTCCTTCAATAGTGAAATATCCTCGTCGGCATATATCCTGTGACTTGTGATTTGAGATGGTAACAAAATTATCTACTCAATCGTGAGCTGGTCAAAGGTCACGGTCAGAGAATACTTTGGTGGAGCCTCGCTGATCCTTCATCCTTGGTGGCCTGTCACCTAGGTGGGCTCTTGAATCTTCATGCTACAGCAGCTACACTTGGCAGAATTCCTCTTTGTTACTAAAGATGCACTGTTATCTACAGTGAGATGATTCCGACTGTTTTTTTAACTTGACATGAATCTCAGAGCACAAATAATACTAGCTTCCTACGCTATTCAGAATGGACACCGTTTTCTGAGTTAAAGCAATGAAGTAGTGGGTTCCACCGTACAGTACTACAGAAGATACGCGCACTTGGCACGGACAAAATTACTAAAACGGAGACAGTTGAAAGGAGAACGGAGTAGGTCCGATGCATCGGACCTACTTTTAGGTTCAACGCCACGCTGACCGTCCGATCTAGTATAAGATTTGTGCGCACGAAAATTAAAATATATACGCACGGAGTTTAAAGCATTTCACACGAATCTAAAAGCAAATCGATGGTGATTAAACCCGTCGAACCGAGGTAGGTCCGATGCCCATCGGACCTACTCTCAAGTCAGTTGAAAGAACTATATCCATAGTTGCTTTTACGAGGATGGTTAAAAATATATTCATTTTTTGTGTCTTTTCATTGTGCTTCTATTTTTTTAAACGTTAATAACTTCAAATTTAAAACTCAAATATTCAAATAAAACCATTAGATTTTATCTATATTATTTTCTCTATGGACATATAAAAAAATTATGACGTTTCAGATTTGTTTTTACAGTATCAAGAGCTTATAAAAGTACATTGATATGAATAAATTATGGATATTGATTTTTCAACTTATTGATTCATATAAAAATAAAATCGAAAAGTAATAATTTTTTATGGTATGTAGAAAAAATTATATATATCAAACGATTTAATTTTAATATTTGAGTTTTAAATTTTAAATTATTTACATTTAAAAAATAGAGGTATATTTTACAGTCATATTAATAATTTTGAGAATTTTGACGGTAATTTCATTATCATGCAGAAGACGAAATACGTTCACAACAATGTCTTGCAGTTCCAATGACATAATTTTAATAACTAATTCAATTAATTGAGTGAGGCTATGGTATTATGCATAGTACATATTATTCCATTTTTTATCAATATTTTACATTTAAAATCCAAACAACTGATATGAATCATTCAATATGATTATCATATGAAAATGTACCTGGACTAAATTTTACATTTTTGAGAGTTTTTTTACTATTTTTTTATAGGTAGAAAATCACTAGATTTACAGACCAATATGCGTTATGCGTAGTGTCATAGCTTCACTATAATTAATTTATTTTATTTTGATGCTATTCTAATTTTTATTTGAATTTGTTGGTAACACTTTCTGCTGCAAATAAGATAATGATTTTATTTAATGATCAGTATTTGAGAATTATGCTCACTTTAAATTTGCATTGATGATCATATTTGATGGGACTTTGAAAATCTGATCATAATTTTTTATTATTGTTTTTTCATTATCATGACTGCATTGGATGTCGTCATATGCACCGTCCAATTAATGAATAGATAGATATTTGTAAGATGGGTCAGTTGCCTTATGAAAGAATGTGAAATCACGTCTCTCATTTTTTCCCTTTTCATTTTCTCTTCACCTGCTATATCAACATGATAATGATATCTTAATTAATATCCTGTTTTGCCTTCTTCTTTTCTCTTCTTAACAGGATATGCCTTTGACAAATGTTCTAGCTTTAATTGTCTCAGTGGATTTATTGTCAATGTGTCTACCGGTCAATATCTAATCTTGACACATATAAATAGAGAAGCCTAAGAATTAAGAAAGGAATACAGGATCTGTAAAGCCCATTTTTTCATCTGTGGCATTTTAAAAGAAAAAGAAAAATTAAGTTTTTGAGATCAAATCAGGAAAAAATTTATTTCTACCATAAATTTTGTCATTGTCAGCGTTTCAAAGATGAATAAAACGCTGACGATGTATTTAATATATTTATTTATTTGTTATCTTTTAAATTAAATTATATAATTTATTAATTTATTCAATGATTATTCATTATTTATTCTTTTATCTATTATTTTAAAGGATAAAGATAGTGTTTGCGTAAGTTAATTCTATATGGGTATGAGAATGACAATACCTCTACCCGATCCGTACAATATCTATTAATAGTGACATCCTAATATGAATTTTTTATTTGAATTTGTTTCTAACATTTTCGGCTGCAAGTAAGCTAATTGTCAAATAACTTTTTTCTGTAATGAATTTATTTATTTAATTAGTATTTGAGAATTAAACTTATAAAAGAATAAGAAGTCCGATCTCAATTATCCGATCGTACTTTCAAAGTTAACTATAATTTTACAGACTATATATTCGAAATTGTATTAATAACCAAATTTGATTTTAATTGTCTAATACTAATTTTTACTTGAGGAGGGTTCAAATGCCTTCATTTTTTGTACCTCTATCATACCTTCATTTTATTATCAAAATAAAATCGTTAGATGATATCTAGATTATTTTCACTACGTACTCATAAAAATATATCACATATTGATTTTGTTTTTATGTAAATTAATAAGTTGAAAAATAAATGTCTCAAAATTATCCATATCAGTACATTTTTATAGGTTCTTGATGACAAACATAACAAAATTAAAATATCATATTATTGTACACATACATAAATAAAATGATGTAGAACATATCTAATAATTTTATTTTAACTTTTAAATTTTAAATTTTAAATTATTAAAAAATTTAAAAATAAAAACATAATAAAGACACAAAAAATAAAAGCATTTAGATCCTCCTCTTTTTACTTTACTTCAAACAATACAATTTTTCCATATGCAGCCTTCCTTCAAGTCCACCTCCACTTTTTGTACCTCTACTATGCCTTTATTTTTAAAACGTTAATAATTCAAAATTTAAAACATAAACATCAAAATAAAATCGTTAGATAATATCTAGATTATTTTCACTACGTGCTCATAAAAATATATCACATATCGATTTTGTTTTATGTAAATCAATAAGTTGAAAAATAAATGTCTAAAAATTTATCCAGTACATTTTTACAGGTTCTTGATAACAAACATAACAAAGTTAAAATATCATATTTTTGTACACGTATATAGATAAAATGATGTAGACCATATCTAACCGTTTTATTTTAACTTTTAAATTCTAAATTTTGAATTATTAAAGTTTTTAAAAATAAAAGCACGATGGAGACATAAGAAATAAAAGCACCTCTTTTTACTTTACTTCAAACAATACAATTTTTCCACATGCGGCCTTCCTTCAAGTCCACATCCTCTTTTTTGTCATTTTCACCGTACAATTAATGAATAGATAGAGATACTCAAAAGATAAATCAGTTTTGAGATTTATAACAAAGGATAGGGGTTGTGTTAATGATACTTAAAATATATGAAAGAATGTGAAGTCATGTCTTTCTCATTTTTTTCACTTTTCTTTTTCAAATAGCAATTATTTGGACCTGCTGTACCTTTCTCGCCACCTGCTAAATCAACATGATACTGATACTTCTTAATTATTAATATCCTGTTTTGCCTTCTTTTCTCTTTTTTTTTTTTTTACAGGATATGCTTTTGACTTGTGTTTGTAGCTTTAGTTGTCTCGGTTGATTTGCTGTGGATGCGTCTACCGGTTTACATTCAGAGAGACAGGAGGGATTCTGATGGAAATCAGACCGAAATCTGTCTAATGTTTTGCCTAAGTCCATCTGATTTGTGTCGAGATTTACAAGATGGTTGAAGCACGGATTTCGATGTGGATAAGATGACTTAAATGACAAATCGAACATAAACTTAAAACCGACTTGGACTCAGATTCAGACTCGGTACGGTTTAATTGTTCTTCAATCTTCTTTCATGACCGCTGCACAAGAGCCAAAAGGAATCCCACGAGTCCTACTGGTTCATCATTTTCTATGATGATTAATTGTATAATTAAATTATATTGTGTTTTCTATAAAACTTAATTATGTTACTATTTTTTAGGTTTAATTATTTATATTTTCTATGTTGTTTTAATTATTTTAGAGTTTTCAAGAGTTTGTTAGAACTTCTAAATTCATTATGTGGTGTTAGTTTCTAAGTTGGACTTTTAGTTTTTTTCAATTTATTTATTATGTAATAGATTTATTATAAGAAGATATGACATGTCATCTTTTTCTTTAAGACTTTTGATAATATATTAAATATTTTTTATCTTCTCTCATGTGATTTCTCTTTTTCTTTATCTAAATTATTCTTTTATTGTTCAATATCTTACTAAACTAAACAAAATCTGTACACGCGGAGTAGAGTTTGGGACGTGTTGTCATCAATTTCGGTCCGATGTCTGTTGCAATATCCCTTGCTCCCTTACATCTAATCTTGATGAGCATGTACAATCTGATGACATTGGATCAAATTCGGTCTAATGTCCGATTTGAACCGTCTAATTCACATCAAGATCATGCGTACTTGATCCACACGAATATTAAAGTTGTTTGTACGAATTTTAACACGAATCAACCTAACATCAAACCGGTACGATAACCACTAGACAGCCTCTGATTCTCTAATCTTAACACACACATAAATGGAGAAACCTAAAAAAACTATATAAAGAATGATGGGGATGTAAAGCTCTTTCCATGAATACAAAATAAAATAAAAATAAATAAAATTACAAATTGGGGCCTACATAACATGTTTCCCTTAAATGTACACAGAAAATGTTTGCTTGCCCCTCTTTTTAATTAGCGCATATGATGCTGCCTCCTACAACAAAAAACTTTAAATATGACTGTACACATTCAATGTGCTATAAAAATATATATATCTACCTAATATTGTACCGTTTGGATTTGCGAACTCGTGCTGGTTAATAATATTAATTAATGAAAAATTAAAGATGTAACAAAGTTGAAAATACTTTTTATGTGGGATCATTTGTAATAGATCTTATCTAAGAGGTTGGATGAAACGTTATTATTATTATTTTAGAACAATGAAAAAGTCCAAACATATATAAAAAAAAATGGAGTTAAATTTGACAACTATAAGAATTAATAAAAAAATGATTAAAATAAAAGAAGTAAAATAGCAGGTTTATTTTTTTTTAAATATAGATAGTTTATATATCAAATTAGTGATTTAAAAATTGATTGATCACCCATAAATATTTGAAAAACTTGTTGTTTTTTATCACCACTTTGATCAACGACTAAATAATTCTCAAATTGTGCCAAATTTATGCAAAACTTATTCAAGATATAACAAAATACATCTTCAATTTTTTTTTATTCTAATAATCATTTTGTCATTTAAAAAAATAGGTCCAAGTAAATGTTGTTCCCGCAGGATTGTTGATTTTTTTTTTGGAGATTGATGGAAAATTATGCCCAAATAACACGAGAATAGACTTTACTGAATGGTACATAGAAATATTTTCCAAATAATATGAGAAAAGAAACATCAACATGCCAAACGGTGCTTGAGATTATATTTCATGAGACTGAAATTCTCACGTAATTTCAAAGAAATTGCACCAGGAGCAAATGGTAGTGAGAGGAAAAGGGGATTAAGCTCCTCCTATAAATTGAAAATTTATAAATTTGTTTATTAATTTTTGTAATATAATAAAGCTTCAATCTGCCACGTATTATATATCAATTTTAGTGATTTAAAAATTGATTGATCATCCATTAAAAAGATTTGAAAGACCTGTTGTTGTTGTTTTTTTATCATTACTTTGATCAACGACAAAATAGTTCTCAAATTGTGTATGTAAAATATATTCAAGATATAACAATGAGTGAGGCTATGGTGCTATGCACAGCACGGATGGAGTCCGTGATACGGCAAAAAATTTGACTTTTTAAAATTCTAATGGTCGATCCAACCGTTCAATGTGATAACTATATGAATATGTACTTGAAAACTAAATTTTATATTTTTTCGAATTTTTCACTATTTTTTTAGATAGGTAGAAAAACCAGTGTTTTCTGAAAATTCTGGACCATCAAAATTCTACCTATCTAAAAAAATAGTAAAAAAATTCGAAAAAATATAAAATTTAGTTTGCAAGTACATATTCATATGGTTATCACATTGAACGGTTGGATCGACCATTAGGATTTAAAAAAGTTAAATTTTTGGCCGTAGCACGGACCCCATCCGTGCTATGCATAGCACCATAGCGGCATAGCCTCACTCTATAACAATTATCTTGAATACTATGAGAAAATAAACATATCAAAACAATGTTGGGGAGTATTTTTGTTCTCATATATTTTTATAAAAAAAAGTTGAGTAAAGTTGATAGTCAAGTCATAAAATTATTTAACTTTTTTTTAATTATCTTAGTTTCAACCCCTTAACTTCACACACGAAAAATTAAGGCTACTAATGAGCCAAGCTCGGCTCAAAACTCAGCTCAGCTCGTCATATAACTAAACAGACTCAACTCGGACTCGGCTCGGTCTTGAAGAAAAAAGCTCGGCTCAATTTAATGAGTTTGAGCCTTCAGCTCGGCTCAAACTCGCGAGCTCATAACTCGCGAGCTCAACTCATGCCAAGCATTAAAAAAACAAACATTTGTAAAACAACTCATGCAAATGCAACTCTTGGCTCGGCTCATAACTCGTTTACTGTTTGGTTTTAAAATCTTGTGTACTATATTTTTACAAATATATATGTACAACTCTTGGTATAATAAAATATTTACTGTTTTACAAATGCAACATTAACATAATAAAGTTTTCATAATTTTAGAACCGAACAGTAAATGTTTGAGTGATAAAATAGAAGAGACTTCTTGGCTCATGAGCCGGCTCGGCTCGGTCTTGGCCCTGTTTGAGTGATAAAATACGAGCTGAGTCAAGTTCAGGCTTTATTTAGTTTAGGGTCTAGCTCGATACAATTTATTGAGTTGTTCAACTCATTGGCTCATGAGCCGGCTCGACTCATTAGCAGCCCTACGAAAAATATTGACTTTTGTTACTAAATTCTCAATTACATAAAAGATAGCCAAGCCAAACTCACGGTAAAAAAGTTTCAATCCGCCACAGAGGATCAGGGCTAAAGGCACGGTGGGACAGGTATGGTGGTTGTATCTTGGAGTGGGTGTGGGACGGTGTGGTGATGTCAGTTGATGCACAGCATTTGCTGTAAGTGAAAGCAACGCAATCAGATTATCAGAATCTCTTTTCCTCTTTTGAAAATCCTACTTGTACTGTACACTACACTACAATACAATATAATGTGTAGTGCAGCTTGCTTTTATGCAAGTTTATAGCCCATGTGTATAATTTGATCAATTGGTGTTTATTTTCTTCCATTACGTACAATCATTGAACTTTTATGTTGGTCTAATTAAATTAGATTTTATGAGCATCTCCATCACTGAAATTTTATGAATTTTTAATCTGACTGGCGACATCTATTCTAATTTTACGCTAATCAAACGATTTGCTCAAATTATTTCTCCTTTTGATTTGTTGTTGATGTGGTTTAACAGAAACTCTAAAATTAATTTCAGAAATGTGAAAATCGGAATAGAGACTTTAATTTTTGAAAATGATTAATAATTATTTAGAAATTCATAAAGTTTTAGAGATGGAGATGATCTAACACACAAAAAAAATTCAAGAGTATACTTTTATTTACGTACTATCTTCAGAAAAAAAAATTAAAAGTATACTTAAGATACAAAAATTATAAATTTATCTCTCATTCTAAAAATTTTCTCCAAAATATCTGTTTATTTCTATACTTTAATCAGAAAATATATATGTAATATAAAATTATTATAAAATTAATGAGGAGGGTTCAAATGCATCATGATTTTGTGCTCCAATATGCTCCACATCCTTTACTCTGTTTTTAAAGTCCGAACAGTCGGTCCGAATCGCGCAACATGATCTTCATAATAAAATATTCCTGGAGACCAAAATTTATATTTTTTAGAATTTTTTTACTATTTTTTTACATAAGTACAATATCACTTTTTCGGATGGTCTAGAATCTCCTTAAAACAGTGATTTTGTACATATCTAAACAATAGTAAAAAATTCTAAAAAATATAAAATTTAGTCTCCAAACATATTTTATTATGAAGATCATGTGAGTGGTTCGGATCGACTGTTCGGACTTTGAAAACGGAGATATATGATGTGGAGCATATTGGAGCACAAAATCGTGGTGCATTTGAACTCTCCTCAAAATTATACTTGTTGGTCTAAATTAGATCCTAAGCAGAGTATAATTAACAAAATATACGTTTATTCAACCTATTTCAAAAATCATTCTAAAATTTTTCTCCAAAATATATGTTTATTCAACCTATTTCAACAAATATTAATTTTACTATAATACGTTAATTTGAAATTAATGTCTTTCTTTTTCTCATTTGAAAATCCTTTTTTTTGGAGATGGAATGGTAGCAAAGTTGGCTAGAAAAAGAGTCATAAGACTAAGCTACTCAAAGGTCGAGAGTCCGAGCTCCATTCACAACTTCGCAACTTAGAGATAAAAAGAAGAAAAGAAAATCCTACTTTTGCACTACATATCTACAATGTGTAGTGTAGCTTGCTTTTATACAAATTTATAGCCCATGTTTATAATTAAGTATGTTTCTATTTATATATTTTTAAAAAAATACTCAAGTTACGGAAAATTTATAAATTTATGCCTCATCCTATTTTTTTTTCCAAAAAATACTTTCGTTTTTATTATTTTTTAAAATTATGAAAATACACTTGATATTGATACTAGTTATAAAATTATATCTTGTAATTGAATAGTGTGCAAAAATAACAAAATTAGATAACTGAACTTTAAGTTTCGGACTTAAATTGTGTTAAAGGACTAATAATGTTGTAAATTGACTTATAATTTGTGAATAATGTCAACTTCATCGAGCCTTTAAAAAGGGGTACATATTTTGATAGGGTTGTTTTTATTCAAGCAGGGCAAATATCATGTACATGGCTGTTTTGAGCTCTATTGCAGTCAGGGGCAGACCCACATAGGTCCAGCGAGGCAACTACCCTCTAGATTTTGAATTTTTATAGAAATCTATAATTGCCCTAAAAAATTTTTTGCCTCCCTCTAAAATTCTAATTTATAATTTGAGTTAATTTAGGAATAATTTTTTTTAAATTCTAATTGATAATTAGAATTAGAAGTTGGAATATTAATAATTATAAGTCGAAATATTGAAAATTATAAAGTAGAACATTGTTTTATCTAGTATTTAATTAGTTAATAGGTTTGAATAATTGAATTTAATGTGTTTTTTTTTTAGTGTCTTGACGAAAATTCTGAATCAGTTCTTTGATTTGCAGTGCCATGCCATGTATGAATAAAAAACAGTCGTACCCGTTAAAGCGATCTAAATAGAACTGAAAGTAGAAAAATTTCTTTCTATAAGCTAATAAACGACTCCGCTGGGGATCGAACCCAGAATCTCTGGTTCCGTAGACCAGCGCCTTATCCATTGGGCCACGGAGTCCAACTTTGTTCGTCAACTTTTGTGTTACATGTCAATCCTATACAAATTTATCCAAAATAAATACTGCGGATAATGTCATTTAGAGAGATCTTTTAGACATGAATATAATCTTTTAATTGTAGATTGAATGATCTGAATAGGAAAAAAAGGAATCCTGGATCAAAATATTTAAATTTTTTATTTTCATCTCTTAATGGAAATACTTGGTGACGTGTAAGTGACATCCACTGAATGTTTGTAAATTCTAAACACAGGTAAATTGTAGAATTTAATTCGCCAATTATTATATTTAATGACATGGATGGATATACCGCAATAATTTCAGATAACCTACAATTGGGACCAAAGCCAAGTCGGCCACAGGTTCTTTGACCTTCAATTATGCAGTCCTCTCCAGTTCAAACCAACCACAGCCATCGTGAGTTATAGGTATCACGTATTCACATTTTCTTTTCTGTTGTTATACAGTAAGTAAATTATATATAGTTAGTTTATCACTTTATCTAGTATGATACTGGCTAATCAATCTCTATTTAAAATGTAATGTTAGAAATGAGGAAATTTTGTAATAATTTGTAGAAATTTTTATTGCTATTTTGAAAAATTGTTATTTATGTGTGTTTTGCTAAATATTTGTACTAAGGACTATCATATCTTTTGTAAATAAAATTAAAACAATATTAGATAATGAGGAGGTTCAAATGCCTCCACCATGCCTCCATTTATAAGAACTTCAATAATTCAAAATTTAAAACTTAAAAATCAAAATAAAACCGTTGGATATGATATATGTTATTTTCTCTATGTGCTCATACAAAAAAATATCACATTTCGATTTTGTTTTTATGTGAATCAATCATTTGACAAATCAACGTCTAGAATTATCCACATTAGTACATTTTTACAAGGTCTTGATGACAATCAAACAAAGTCGAAATGTCACAATTTTTTACATGTGCATAGATAAAATGATGTAGATCATATCCAACGGATTTATTTTGATTTTTAAGTTTTAAATTTTGGGTTATTTAAGTTCTTAAAAATGAAGGCATGGTAGAGGCACAAAAAATAAAGACATTTGAACCCTCTTCATAGATAATATATTACAGACTGATATCAGCTTGTTGTTATGTCAATATCTCAATGTATTTTAAAATACTAGATGGTTAAAACATGTGAATGATATTTTGTTTTATTTTTAGATGGTCAATATCTCAATGTAGATGGTTAAAACATGTAGATGGTTAATATCTCAATGTATTACAGACCGAACCGTTCAACATGATTATAAAATGAATATGTCCTGTAAACCAAATTTTATATTTTTTCAAAAATTTTTATTATTTTTTTAGATAAGTAGAAAATCACTGTTTTTGGATGGTCCAGAATTTTCAAATCAAGTGATTTTCTACTTATCTAAAAAAATAGTAAAAAAATTTGAAAAAATGTAAAATTTGGTTTGTAAGTACATATTCATTTTATAATCATGTTGAACAGTTTAGATCGACTGTTAGAATTTTGAAAACTCAAATATTAGCCGTAGCACGGACCAAACCGTGCTATGCATAGTACCGTAGCCTCACTCTCTCCAGTTTCATTACAATGGAGAGACATGAAACACACTAATCACCGAGCTGTCACTCCTGCACCTTCTCCCCTTACTTTTATTCAATGTAACCCTTCAGTAATCGTTAATTCTCTCCCTCCATATCTTTTTGAAATTCTTCTTACACCTTATACCCCCTCATCCCATCTCTTTCTTCATCCTCTTCTCTTTTAAGATTAACTCGAGTAGTTGCAACTCCAGTTACTGCTCGAGGAGTGCAAATCAGGTTCAACAACTTCTCTTGTACACTATCAAATCTTGAATATTCTTCAGATCAAGGCTTAAAAGAAATTTCAATTCGAAACTGAGATAGGAATATGGGGCAAGATCTGGTGGAAATAGAGCCGCGTGAACTCAAGTTTCCCTGTAAGTTGTTGGTCATTTTCAGGCATGATGCACCATTCTTACTAGATCTCTGATTTTCGATTCGGTTTTATTAGTGAAAAAAATTGATACCGTTTCATTTGAGAAATCATAGTTATTTCTGTTAGATATCGATCGATCGGCGTCTTACACAGTTTCTTATCGGTTAGAGTAGTTCACCGTACATAAAATATGAATTTCGGATTGGAGTTTACCGGATTGACTCTAGTGATATTTTGGTTCTGATATTGTTACACAGTTCGAACAACATGTTTGAACTCTAATTAATCCAAATGGGAGGAGAACTAATTTGAATTGAAATAATAGCTATGTTAGTACTGTAAGCATATGTAAAATTTAGAGTTAGTCTATAACACTATGCATAGCACGGATTGGTCCGTAATACGGATCAATATTTTCGTTTTCAAAATCCTAACGGTCGATCCGAACCATTTAACATGATTCCCATATGAATATGTACTTGCAGACCGAATTTTATATTTTTTAGAATTTTTACTATTTTTTAAGATAGGTAGAAAATCACTTGATCCGGTATTACGGACCAATCCGTGATATGCGTAGTACCATGACTCACTTTTGTTTTATGGTTCCTTAGATTATATTTAGTTAAGTTTTTCTTTCGTACTTTAATTTGAGTATCTGAAAGTTGAGTTGCTCTATAGAGAGAACAACTTTATATGGAGAAACTTGTTTAAGCTGTTTTGCTATTTATGTCAGGACTTGAATCTTTCTTCAGTACACTAACAAATTTGCCTAATCTTTCTTTCTTTTTTGAAATTTGAACAGTTGAGTTGAAGAAGCAAAGCTCATGCTCAATCGATCTTGTTAATAAATCAAATGACTATGTTGCTTTCAAGGTCTCTCTCTCTCTCTCTCAAGGTCTCTGTGTGTGTGGGCATGCATGATCTAAATTTTGAAACACATATTCAAGACACCTCAAAACCCCAATACGAACACACAAGGAATAGTGCTAACCCAGGTTAGCTGGCTATTCCGAACTCTATTCCATGTTTGGATGGGTGAGTAGCTGTTTGGGATAGCCGCTAACCCCTGCTATTCCTCTATTCCAATGAAAGGTTGGGTTAGCGACTGTTCCGAAATCGTGGGTCAGCTGCTAACCTCGCTAACCCCACTCCCAATCCAAACGCACGTACAGTAATGCCAGTTTACCAGTACAGCCATCCTAGAATCAGGTAGCACCGCACATAACAATAATTTGAAATTTTGTCACCGATGAATGTATGCTCAGCATCTCTTCATTTACAATATTATTGGGTACATGCTCAATCCTTACCTGTGGTGTACAGTGTATACATCTTGTATTCTTTTTTAATGTCATTAATTATGGTGTGTTGTAACAGGTCAAAACAACATCCCCAAAACGATATTGTGTTAGACCAAACATAGGTGTTATTCTACCAATGTCTTCATCTGCTTTTACAGGTTTGCAGCTTGCTATGCTTGATTTTTACATCATATAACATCTATGAAGATTTCAAGCATGTAGGTTCTTAATAACATTTGCCATTTTTGTATATCTTAAATTAATTTTTTATGTCTGTTTGATTTTTTTTTTTTTTTTTTTTGCAGTTACAATGCAAGGACAGAAGACAGCTCCACCCGATATGCAATTGAAAGATAAATTTCTGGTTCAGGTCACTGTTGTACCATCTGGTACCACTGAAGAAGATATCATACCTGAGTTTGTAAGCATAATATTACCTATACAATGTTGATACTTTTGTCGGGTCTCTTGATTAGTTCTCTATTGATTTTGGTTATTGAATATAACAACATGATATTTTGTCTTGTTTGCAAATAACTCACATTTCTTATATTGGCAATGAATAAAACAAACTTCGTAGATTTTGGAAATTACACCCTGATTTTAGACTTATTTGATTCTTCAGGCGGATTGGGTTAAATAATTGCTGTCGTACCTTTAACTCTAGAAGCTCACTATGTTTCCTAAGCACCTATTGAAGTAGATAGACAAGCATTTTCTTGAGTAAATGTGAAAATGTTATGTGCAATTAAGCAAAGGCTTGACTAAACTTTGTTTTCTGGTCCTGCTTATTTATATTGGCAACTTTCATTAAAAGTTTGCACAGTCGTTGCTTGATCTCATGCCTGACTTCATTTCCTTTGCTTTTCTTAACTGTGCTTGCATCATGACTTGACAGTTCTCCAAAGAAAGTGGGAGATACATAGAAGAGAGGAAACTGAGGGTGGTTCTTATCAGCCCCCCGAACTCACCTGAACACCCGCTCCATCATGCCTCCAATGGTAACGGGTCTCCCAACCCAGTTAGCCCAAGACCTAAATATGAGGAAGTACCTTCACTGAAGGACAATCCAACTGTGCTCAGACAAGAATCTCCTGGTTTTACACAGGAGTCTATTACTTTTGCAAAGGAATCTCCTGGTTTTACAAAGGAGTCTTCTATTTTTGCAAAGGAATCTCCTGTATTTTTTCAAGGAATCCCCTCCTGTCTCAAAGGAATCTCGTTCTTTACTGCGCGATACTCCTCATCTAGCTGTGAAGGATTCTCAAGTTGGGTTTGTCAGACCTGAGAATTTACAATTTTCTCATGTAAGCCTTTGAGATAGTTGGTAGATGTTCTTTTTGTTTTTGGGTGATTGCTGTTTTATATTCCTATTGACTTTTGTTTGCCTCAATTTTAGGTTAGTGAGGATGTTGAGAATTTGAAATTGAAGGTCAATATTCTGGAATCGAAATTACATGAGGTCAGTTTAATTCTTGCACAACAAAGGTATCAGACCAGCAGGTTCATGATGGTTCTGAGTTGACCAGTACAGTGAAAAATCATAAACAAAATGCTAAGCTGTTATAACATTCTGGTATATATTGGTATATACTGGTATATACTGGTTTTGGTTGTGCATGCACACTATGGTATATGATATGATAATGGTACTACCAAAGTTATCTTATGGGGCCTGAAATTCTATACTAAACATGCTCATTGCTATTTTACTAGCAGTTTTTCTTCATTTTTTTCTCCCTCAGTCTATTTTGCATTGTACTACTTTGATCAAATATTCTTAACATTTTGATAAAATTTTCTATTTGTAGGCTGAGAAAATGATTGTTCGGATGAGAGATGAGGGCACAGTAACCGTACAAGAACGTGACACTTTACAAAAGGAGATGGTTAGTATTTTAAAAAAAATTTTTGTGATCATAGCTATGTTATGTCTTTGTTTTATAGAAATTGATTGGTACTCAGTTCAGTTTAGTCCCTGCATTGTTTAGCCTGCTCAGTGCGGGTTCCGGTGAGAGGGATCAAATACTAACTCCATGTTTGCACTTAAAAACATTTTGGAATTTAATTTATTTATAATAATAAAAATGTTAATTTTATATTTTCTGAAGGTATCGCTACGAAAGAAGACGGGAGGCAGGACCCAAATTGGGTTTCCCTTTCTGTTCGTCGTTTACATGGCACTTGTTGGTATGGCACTTGGATACTTCATGCATCCTTGATTTTTATACTGGCCTTGTTAGCTTATTCATATCAAATAATATCTTTTTGTTTCTGGAGAGAGGAGGTATTATTGCTTCGAGATTAGCTCTAATACTATTTGGGCAATCAAGTATGCTTGTAAAGTACTCTTTACTTTTGTATAGAGTAACAACTCATTAACAAAATATCATACTTCTGAGTATAGTTACTTTTCTTGTGGTACTTGTGTTCCCAAGTTTGTTTTGTGACTGTTCTTTTCTAGTATGAAATTTATGGGTTTTAGAGTCTTTCATGGATTGATCATGTTTGCCTAATTTTGGATAAAATTTTAACCGACATTTTTATTAATACCCAAAGTTAATTACAAATTAATAAATATACTCAGAATTTTTTGGTTTTTCGAAAAAAATGTCCAAACCAGTTGATTTTGGCCGTTTTTTTTTTTTGACACTATGAAGAGCAAGATAATAAAATCTAACACTGAAAATTCGAATTTTTTTTAAATTATTTGTTAAATTATTTCTTTTGATGTATAATTAGCATATTTATACTAAAATATTCTATGAAATTATGTTGAATTATGTTGAATTACATTAAATTACACTAAATTATGTTAAATTACGTTAAATATACAGTAAATTATAGTAAATTACATATGAATATGGATGATATCTTTATTGAGAAGGCGAAAAACAACAACGAAATTTCAAACGGCCATAAAACGGCACTCGAGTGTCGATTTCAGTAAATGACCACTTTTCGGAAAGCTTGCGAAAATACGCTTGTGTCAGTGCCCGCGATATCGGATTTCAAAATTTAGAATTACCAAACAATAAAGGGAAGAGCCTCAAAACTTGAGTTGAAGTTTCCTATTAAGATTTTCATTTCTATTATTCAATCTAAGTTGCTCAGTAAATTAGTTATATAATGAACTTGTAGAATACCAATTTTTATTATTTTTGAAATTTTTTTACTATTTTTTATGATTTATGAAAGATGACACAAAATTGGCCTAATTTAACATAATTTACCGTATTTCATTATAATTAACGAAATTAGTGTAATTTAGAGTAATTTAATGTAATTTAGTTTAATTCAACATAATTTCAAGTAATTTAGCATAATTTAATATAATTCAACATAATATCAAGTAATTTAGCGTATTTTAGTATAAATATGCTAATTATACATCAAAAGAAGTAATCTAACAAATAATTTAAAAAAAAATTCGAATTTTAAGTGTTAGATTTCATTATCTTGCTCTTCATAGTGTCTCAAAAAAAAAAAAAAAAACGGGCCAGATTTTGGCCGGCTTGTGGGGTAGAAACCGGCCAGAATCTGACCGGTTTGGACATTTTTCGAAAAACCTAAAATTCTGAGTATATTTATTAATTTGTAATTAACTTTGGATATAATAAAAATGTCGGAGATTTTAACATAGCAGTTTTAGCTTCTGCAGCGCATGAACCATTTGCAATATTTTTTTAATTCTAGTCTTGTGCTGTGCAGTACACAAATTATATGTAATATATATTTTTATTCTATAGTTTGTGCGATGTATGTAGACAAAACTGCTCTGTTAAAATCTTTATCCCTAATTTTACCCGTTGAGTTTGAAATTATTATGCTTTTCTTTCTTTTTATTTATTGCACAAGCTTATGCCTCGAAAATAATAATAATAAAAAGATAATATTCAGCAGGCTGATCAAATGGAATAATGTCAGCAAATTCAAAGGCTCGTCGCATTTTCTGCCGTTCGATTAAATTAGACGGTTAAGATATGGTTGAGACCATCCAAGTGAGAATCGTACGATTGGAGAGAATCAAAACCTAGGAAATCGCACTCGTCGATTCCGAGCAGTGTTGTAAAAAACGGTCTAGTCGGCCGATTAATCGGAAACGGCGGCCTAACCGTCACGAACACTCTTAACGGAGGCATGTTAGCGGATGAAAACGATTAATCGGCTGTTTTTCCGATTAATCGGCCGTTTTTTCCGATTAATCGGCCGTTTATTCCCCTTTTTTCCCGTTTATTCCCGTTTATTCCCGTTTATTCCCGTTTTATTCCCGTTTATTCCCGTTTATTCCAGTGAATATTTATTTTCACATTTTTTTTTTCTGTGATAGTGTGTGATAATAAGGTTTATAAATCTTATATTGTAGTTTTATTTATGCTTGGATATACATTCAATATTTTTTATATATATTTTTTCTTCTTACAAATTGGTTAATTCTTCTATTATTTATATACCATATATTTTTCTTACTTACTGATGTAATTTTTTCGATTAGTACGACGTGTTCATTTATGTAATTAAGTTGTTATCATAAACTAATTTTAATGATTTTATGTTGGAATGTTTAATTTCTTTCAAATAATATGTTATTAGTATTTGAAAATGCTTAATTCTCAATTTTATTTTTTCATTAAATATATGTGTTACTTAACATGTAAAATGCTTAAGTGTTAAGAATAAATAAGCGTAGTGTCATGTTATAATAATAAAACTAAGTTAAATTAAGTTTATTTGATAAGTTTAATGAGTTAAATAAATATTTTTAATAAATTATGATATATATACATAAATTTAATAAAAATGTTAAATTGTCCGCATAATTCCGATTAGTCGGCCGCATACCGATTAATCACTTATCGGTACCCTATCCGTCCGATGACCGAATACCGTTATTTACAACACTGATTCCGAGTGCTCCTCTGAGATATCTCATATTTTGCGTGACCGACGTGTCCGGTGTCTATTCGGGGATAGAGCGGAGGCCAGTATTATTTCATCTTTGAGATCGTGCATAACGTATTTGAACGGTTGGGATTTTCCTAAAAGTCACGCAAAGTACGAGATATCTCAGAGGATGGGAATTCAAGATTCTCCTGAATATGGTTCCTAAAGTAAATCAAACTTTGTGTTTGAATCAGAACCGTCCGATCAGAATTTGCACGAATATTGCATATGTCCTGTGAATTGTAACTTAAAACTGGATGGTCGGATCTAAGCTCAAAATTGGAGTTACTTCAGGGGATCTGAACCGATCATTACTCTCCTCACTCGGCCCTTCAACGGTTGAACCGAAGAGAGGGAATTCAATTCACTGCTCGTTTGAACTTGAAACGGGTCTCTCTTCCTCCCAATCTCTAGCTAACCTCTCATGGCGAAAAGGCGCGGCGTGAAATCCAAAAATGCAGCCGCCACTCCTCTCCGCAAATCACCACCATTCAAAACCCAAAACCCTAACCAGTCCATTTCAAGTTCTCATCGCGAACCCCCCCTCTCTTCACACCAATCCGATCTCAAATCGGCTCCGTCCTCTGCCAAACCGAAACGAAGCAACTCCGGGAAGAAAACCAAGATTGGAGGTAAGAAAAACTGCTCGCCAAGTGTTTCCGAAAATGTCGTGGAGAAAGACACGGTCTTAGGTTCTGGCAGAGGCGGAAGGAGGTCTTCTAGATTGGCTAAAAATGGTACAAATAGCATGGCACAAATTGGGGTTTGTGCCCCAAAGAAAAGGGATTGCATGGTAACCAAGCTTGAAGTTGAGAAAACGTGCTCACAAACCTGTGTGCCAAGTGTTTCTGAAAATGCCGTGGAGACAGACACGGTCTTGGGTTCTGGCAGTGCCCAAAGGAGGTCTTCTAGATTGGCTAAAACTGGTACAAATAGCACGGCACAAGTTGGGGTTTGTGCCTCGAAGAAAAGGGATTGCATGGTAACCAAGCTTGAAGTTGAGGAAACGTGCTTGCAAAGTGTTTGTGATATTGCCTCTGATAAAGTTGCTGTCTCAGGCTCCGTTAATAACCTAAAGAGGTTACCTAAACCGGGAAAAGTTTGTACGGCCAGCATGGTGCAAAGAAGGTCCCCTAGATTAGCTTCATCTGACACAACAAGCAATAATCTCAATTTTGAAATTACAAAAAAGTCTACAAGGTCAAGCAAGAGCAATAAACACATTCGGCCAGCATGCCCACCAAATGTTCGAAATAATTCCAGTCAAAATAATTGCATAAAGGAACCCAGTAATAATTCTCTTGAAGGAAGAAGGTCCCATAGATTGGCCGTGCTATCAGATAAATTGGAGTCAAATTGTTCAGAGGGAGAAATTGACCGTGATTCCCAGCAATTCCCACCGATTATTCGAAAAAATGCTTCAAAGAAAGTTGCAATGTTGGCAGCTAAACCCCCATTGCCTCCAAACCAGAGAAGGTCCAGACGAATTGAAAACCAATCAGATGAAATTACAAGTAAAGACATAAAGTCTAAGTATGCGGAAGAATCTGATTCAGATTATAAATGTGAGGATACCCCGGTAGGGAAGAAGAGGAAGAGGGAAGAAAGTGCAGAAACTGAGGCTCCAGATGAGTTTGGAAATGTAGAACTAGATGGTGGTTTGGATGGATGGACAGGAGAACAAGAGATAGCCTTGCGTAATGCTTTCTTTTTGGCTCGGCCTTCACCTCATTTCTGGAAGAAAGTGTCCAAAATGGTAATTTGACATTCTTTCATACGTAGATATCAGCCTTATTAGTTTTTCTAGTCATATTAATCTGTTATTTTTTAAATCATGTGCAAAACGATTCTTGCATCATTGGTACACACACTTTATACCTAGTTGTAGTCCTGACCTAAAGATGAATTTCACATGACTGTAGTAAACTCTACCTCAGTTTGGGTTGCAAATTAAAACGCTATCATCATGCTAATCTGTTATGATGCACATTCATGTTATTTACAAGGGTGGATATAAAATTTTTAGTTGATAGTTTACTCAAACACTTAGTTGTCAATTTGAGCAGGTACCCGGGAAAAATGCTCAAGAATGCTTCAATAGAATCCATTCAAATTTTGCAACACCTCCTTCTATCCCTTGCAAAACAAGACTGAACAAAGGAAGCCAAATGGACTCTCCACTTAAAAAATTCAACTTGTTGGAGCCAAA
This sequence comes from Carex parvula, assembly GCA_025461045.1. Classification (NCBI taxonomy): domain Eukaryota; kingdom Viridiplantae; phylum Streptophyta; class Magnoliopsida; order Poales; family Cyperaceae; genus Carex; species Carex parvula. The sequence continues at coordinate 179,060 of JAJGRW010000093.1, read as the reverse complement.
CTCCCCAAAAGCACGCAAGGTTTCCAAGCAGAAGAAAACACGAGATGCTCGAAAAACTGTGCGGCACCTATTAAAGAAGCAACAGCTCGTGGACCAGGTCCAGGATGCTGACTACTTCTCCCAATTTGAGGGCTCACCGGTGAACCTTCCCTCCGATGTGAAACTCCCTAGAGATTTCTCATGCGAAGATAGATTGAATTCAGATCCTGAAATTAAGCTGAAGCCTGGTTCAAGTCAGAACCAACCTGACCTGAGCCCGGCAGTGTTAAAACCGGTCAAGAACATGGAGCTGCATGAAAAATACATCGATCATCTCCATTGTGTTGATGCGAGGAGAAAGGCCTGTGTCAGGGCCTGTGGTAATAAGGGAAAGGAGATTGATTTGGGGACGAAAGCTGGGGAGTTGAAGGATGCCAAAACTGCACTAGTGTCAGAGGCACAGGATTTCATAGGGTGTTTTAAAAAGTTGCAAGCCGACCCATTTGGTGATTGTGCTTTGTCTGAAGAGGATGACGAATTTGTCTTGTGATGTAGATGTATTATTGTAAAACACATTTTTTTTTTTACCTTAATTTTTTTTTTTCTGAGATTTGCTTACTATTATTGTTTTTATTATTTATTATTTATTTTCTTTTTTTCTGAAACTTGCAGATTCTCGTTTTGAACTGGAATTACATAGTTTGTCAAAGGCTGGAATAGTAAACATATCGGGGCAGATGCTACAGATTTGTATCGAAACTGCTGGTACACAACCATTCTAGTAAGAAGGTGCTTTCTAAAAGCAATATACTTTGCTATTGGAGCTTGATGTTTAGGTTCAAATTTAGCATAAAGCCTAAAGGCTCAATTGTACATAAATTCAGAAGAGAAGAATGACTTGTCAGAGTTACTTGTAATATTAACTACTGTTGATTAATATAGCATCATGTAACCTTTCTAATATTATAGCCTTATCCTCCTTTTGGTGCAAAATAATAAATGATGTTTCTTTCTATGCTCACTTTAATTTTACCATGTGATGATAAGAACCTACCGGATCAGGTACTTGCTGGTACGGTAGAGGACGTAAAGTAGGGGATGTCGATGGATGAAGTGCAGGCACTCAGGCGTGAGGCTGTGCCGGATTCAACTGAGAGATAATGCATTGGCTTCATAAGAGCATTTTTCTGTTATATTTTGAAATCCTATTGTATCAAGGGTTAATGTTATGTCTGTTTAACCTTTTTGTATTCAGGCAGTAGTTTGTATAGGTAAGAACTTTAGTTAATTGGTACCAACCGTTTGGTACCTATCTCAAAACTATTTGATTTCAATAAATCAGGGGGCTAGCTGATAGCTTCCACCATTGAAACTAATTTAATTGTAAGCTTGCTAACTTGTCATGCATGCTGTAAGAATTTAATTATTTGGTTGGCAAAAATGACAGCTGTTTCCCAAAAATAGAAAGGGAAACAGGCGGTAGTAGTATCACTTTCCTCCGGAACAAGATTAAAAAATAGAATAATTATTTGAGTACTCTTTACTTCTATACTCTCAAAATTTCTGCATTAGAGAAATTATGTACTATGGTTTCCACTAATTATATGGTCTCACTAATTATTATTCTAAAAAGATATTATATGGTCCTCACTAATTATTATTGTAAAATCCCTGCAACACCCTTTCTCTATGATCTCTACTTATTATATAGTCCTCACTAATTATATGGTCTCCTTTTTCAGTCCCCGCACTCGTCCCCGCGTTAACTTTCATAAATATAAATACTTTGAAAATAAGATATTAACACTTGAAAAATAAGATATTAATACTTTAATGCGTAACTTGTTATGATAATTCCTTTTCCAGTCCCCCAATCGTCCCCGTGTCAACAGTCCTCTAATGAAGTAATGAGGACCCCGTATCACTGCATCAACCTTACCCAATCGTCCCAACGTCAAACCTTCCTCTAACAAAAATAGTTGACCGCATAAGTATAAATATTTCAGTGCATAGGTATAAATACTTGTAGTACTTGATATTAATACTTTCAGACGTCATCTAGTGTCATATATAAAATATACTTGCAAGTATAGAACTAAATACTTGCACGCCGAGGTATAAATACTTGTGTGACGATGAGCCCGAAAGTACGTCATCATGGATCTCATTTGAAAAAGAAAATTACGTAGAAGACGTTCGTGGTTTTAGATTCGCAAAATTCCTCACAGATTGTTAGAAATATGGATGAGATTGAACAGAGAAAAAAAATCTACCTCTAAAAACGTATATGGGCCCCCATGTAGTTTGAGTGGTTCCCCACAGGTATTTATGATGCGGGTAAGTTTGAGAGATTTGGTCAGGGAGAATTATTTACGTGAAAATTATTCACCTCATAGGTATATATACTTCCGTGCATAGATATAAATACTTCATTGCAAATATATTAATACTTCAGAAAAAAATTATGCTGGAGTTTTTGCGATCCCCCAAAATACTTATGGTAGTTATAATGCTGGTACAATGCAGGTACTATAGCATAGCACGGCGGATACTGTTATCAGCTTTCTAAAAAATAAAAGCAAATGCGACGCATCATGTAATTTCTTTCCCTGTTTTTATTTTATTTTCTTTCTTATTTTTTTTTTAAGAAAAAAAGGAGCTCTGATGGGCAATTTGAGAGGCTCTTACAAGAGTTGAGTTAAAAGGAAAGAGTTCACCTCTACCAGCATCACCATTCACCACCAAGTATTAGACAAAAGAAATAACCAATAAGAAATCAAATTTTGCATATACGATCGCACTATGCAAAAACCGCAAAGACCAAGTGCTAAGCATTGCTGATTCACATATGAAAAGACTACCCAAATGAGAAATCATACATAGAAAGACAAACAAAAAGGGAAAAAAAAATGGAAAGTCTAAGAATTACAAGAACCACACCAATTCACATGGAAACTTCTAAAATAAATCTCTACTTGAATATTTATTTTAATACATTAGGATAGAGACATAAAGATTAAAATGGTGGGCCCGGGGGCCCCGGTGGACCGGGAGGTGGTCCTCCGAAAAGGGGCCCACAACACTCCTGTAGCAAGCAGCAGCAACAAAGGATGTAGAGGCTGCAATGACATAGTAAACAAACAATTAGTTGATATCGTTAATCATAATTTTCAATTGCTGAATTAAGTTAATGGAGGTGCAAACTTCAATTGTACCAACAAACTTACAATCTTCAAAGGACATACACAGATATTACAGAGAAACAATAATATTTATATGTAATCAAAGTATGACATTAACCAGTCAAATGTTTGTACTAGTAATATAAAAAATGTTATAAAAAGCTTAACTAAAGTCCTGTATGCACTCACCATGAACCGAAAAAGCCAGGGCCACAGAAGGGTCCACCGGGAGGAGGTGGCCCTGGCGGGCCCCAGCCTGGCGGGCCTCCAGGGAGAGGTGCCCATCCTGGTCCAGGACCTCCGGGTGGACCTGGTCCGCCAGGTCCCATGTGTCACTTAACCAATGAACACAGCCTAATTGAAATATGCAGATATGCTTAGCAAGTAACAAACAATTGAGGCAAATGCTATGGCTTTCAAGGGGAGAGCATATATAGAAGCAGGAGGGAAAGAGACAGAAAGTAATATGTGCCAAGTGCCAACCTAATGATCAGAAAGCCAAAGTGAGAGAAAAAAGACTTGAAGTTGCATTCAAGTATTAACTACCATTCTACAAGTTCTTCTGGTGTGACTGTTAGTTGCTCCTCTAGAACTGTTTCCAAGGTCTTTTAAAATAATTTCTCAATGCTTTCTGCACAAAGTAATAACAAACTTCCTAAATGTTGTTTTTTTTGTGCGGAGTACACTATGAAGTTGTTTTGGTGGCATAATTTTTTTGAAAAAAATTATCTAAGCAAAATATATGTTAGAGGAAAACATTTTTTCCATGTTATTTTGGGCAGATTTTTTACCAAACCTTCCATTATCATCAGAGACATAAAGCCCATTTAACATCGTTCAGAACAAGCATGGGTTATTGTTGTAAATAGTTGAAGATACATAGCAATTCTTACAATGTGGGAGATGCATCAATGGGTGGTACTTAGCAAAATAGCGCATGGACAATTTGCTGATACAACCCTGCTTCACTTTCTCCTCATTTTACTGAAATTTTCAAAACAACAAAAAATAGGAAAAGGCACCAATACTTCATTCCATTTTTAGGTTTAATTGTAACAGCTAGGAAACCACTTGTAAATTATATATATAGAACTGAGAATGTATTGTAAGAATATGAACATTATTCAATAAAAATAAAAAAATTGATTCAATTTAATCAAATTAATAGCTGTTCTATGTGAGATAGAACAAAAGAGGGGTACTCTACCATACAGCTTGAAGCATCAGCCTGTACCGAGGTGCTTGTATAATTTCTTATTCTTCTTTAGTCAACTATTTGGAGAGCTCTATGATGTTACCTGTCTGAAATTCATCATAACAAGCATGATGGGATGCTTGATATAAAATATTCATTTATATATAGGAAAAAAAAATGAGGGGCCGTTAGACCAGATACAAGTCCCAGCAAACAATCTGTCAGCACCACATTATATATATTCCTCCACAGCCCAGTTGGTATAAAATTTACAAACAGTTGAAATAAAGCCCATAAAATACACTAGCAAGTAACCATTAACCACATATGAAAAGTTCTATATCACAAATCCAGATAACTTTTTATTTATCAAAAAAGGCAACTGCTTTTGTACTTCAATTGAAATTGGGTTAAAGTGTTGTATCATTGGAGAAGAAAGTAGGAGACCTAATCCTTAACATCAGTGATATAAGATAACAGTAGCTTTCTGCAAACAGAAAATTATCAATCAATTTTTGGCTTAATCGTCATAGTTTTGGTGTCAAAAGCTTCCCTCAAAACAGTTTACAATTGAACAACAGTGAAATTGGGGCAATAATACTGAAATATTAATTTTAATCTACCAAAATTTTACAGCAGAATAAATTATTCAGGACCTAAACACAAATATAAACACTCTAATTCCCAGGGAGAGCTACAAGTGGTGTTGATATGAACCTAATCAAGATAATTGCAACACGACCCTGTTATTAAACATAAATTGGAAAACAAGGCTAAATTTTTAATGCAAAAGCCCCTGTCCCAATTATTTATACATAAATTTGAAAACAAGCTTTTTCCAGTTTGCTGAATCAGCAGGAAATAAAAGCACCTCATGAAAGACCGCAGAAGTCGAAACTGAAACACATTTTATAGAATTTTCACCAAAAACAAGTACAAACTTTAAAGAGCAACTCCTTTGATTTGGTAATTTCACCCTTCTTGCTCAGACTGTCCATAAAGAATAGTATATGCCACAACATCAGGCTCGTACCCATTGGAAATCATTTCACGCAGCAACTCCTTTGCCTTTGTAAATTCACCTTGCTTGCACAACCCATCTATAAGAGTGGTATAAGTCACGACATCAGGCTTGTATCCTTTGGAAATCATTTCATAGAACAACTCTTTGCCTTTGTAATTTCACCATTCTTGCACAACCAATCTATAAAAGTGGTACAAGTCACGACATTGGGCTCATACCCTTTGGAAATCATTTCACGCAGCAACTCCTTTGCCTTTGTAATTTCACCTTGCTTGCAAAACCCATCTATAAGAGCATTATAAGTCACGACATTGGGCTCGCACCCTTTGGAAATCATTTCATGCATCAACTCCTTTGCTTTTGTAGTTTCACCTTTCTTGCCCAGCCCATCTATAAGAGCATTATAAGTCACGACATCGGGCTTGTACCCTTCGAAAATCATTTCATGCATCAACTCCTTTGCCTTTGTAATTGCACCTTGCTTGCAAAACCCATCTATAAGAGCATTATAAGTCACGACATTGGGCTCGTACCCTTTGGAAATCATTTCACGCAGCAACTCCTTTGCCATTGTAATTTCTCCTTGCTTGCCCAGCCCATCTATAAGAGTGTTGTAAGTCACGACATTGGGCTCGTAACCTTTGGAAATCATTTCACGCAGCAACTCCTTTGCCTTCGTAATTTCACCTTGCTTGCACAACCAATTTATAAGAGCATTATAAGTCACGACATCGGGCATGTACCCTTCGAAAATCATTTCATGCATCAACTCCTTTGCCTTCGTAATTTCACCTTGCTTGCAAAACCCATCTATAAGAGTAATAAGTCACGACATTGGGCTCGTACCCTTTGGAAATCATCTCACGCAGCAACTCCTTTGCCTTTGTAATTTCACCTTGCTTGCAAAACCCATCTATAAGAGCATTATAAGTCACGACATTGGGCTCGCACCCTTTGGAAATCATTTCATGCATCAACTCCTTCGCCTTTGTAATTTCACCTTGCTTGCAAAACCCATCTATAAGAGCATTATAAGTCACGACATTGGGCTCGCACCCTTTGGAAATCATTTCATGTATCAACTCCTTTGCCATCGTAACTTTACCATTCTTGCACAACCCATCTATAAGAGTGGTATAAGTCACGACATCGGGCTCGCACCCTTTGGAAATCATTTCATGTATCAACTCCTTTGCCATCGTAACTTCACCATTCTTGCACAACCCATCTATAAGAGTGGTATAAGTCACGACATCGGGCTTGTACCCTTCGGAAATCATTTCATGCATCAACTCCTTTGCCTTTGTAATTTCACCTTGCTTGCAAAACCAATCTATAAGAGCATTATAAGTGACGACATTGGGCTCGTACCCTTTGGAAATCATTTCACGCAGCAACTCCTTTGCCTTTGTAATTTCACCTTGCTTGCAAAACCCATCTATAAGAGCATTATAAGTCACGACATTGGGCTCGCACCCTTTGGAAATCATTTCATGCATCAACTCCTTTGCTTCTGTAATTTCACCTCTCTTGCCCAACCCATCTATAAGAGTGTTGTAAGTCACGACATTGGGCTCGCACCCCTTGGAAATCATTTCATTCAACAACTCATTTGCCTTCGTAATTTCACCTTGCTTGAAAAACCCATCTATAAGAACATTATAAGTCACAACATTGGGCTCGCACCCTTTGGAAATCATTTCATGTATCAACTCCTTTGCCTTCGTAATCTCACCATTCTTGCACAACCCATCTATAAGGTGGTATAAGTCACGACATTGGGTTCGTAACCTTTGGAAATCATTTCATGTATCAACTCCTTTGCCTTCGTAATCTCACCATTCTTGCACAACCCATCTATAAGAGTGGTATAAGTCACGACATTGGGTTCATAACCTTTGGAAATCATTTCATGCATCAACTCCCTTGCCGTTGTAATTTCACCTTGCTTGCAAAACCCATCTATAAGAGCATTATAAGTCACGACATTGGGCTCGCACCCTTTGGAAATCATTTCAGGCATCTGTCTATACAAACCAAATGCCTTAGCGAGTTGACCCGCCTTACAGAGCGCATCTATAACAGTGCTGTACGTGATAACACAGGGTTCACACTCACAGGGTTCACACTCACAGCCATGTTTAACCATTCTAAAAAGTAATTGAAGGGAAAAACCAATGTTGCCCTTGGAGCAAAGCCCCTTGATAAGAATGTTATACGAGATAACATTGGGAATACATCCCAGCTGAGGCATTTTGTAGAGCACAATGGCTACAGCCTCACCGGTCCTATTCTCAGAACAAAGCCTCTTGATTATTGGACTGAATATCGCAGCCTCAGGTGTGTGACCCTCTTTGAGAAGCCTTCCGAGAAAACAAAAAGCTAGGTCGAGACGATTTGTTCGGGCACAATACTTGATCATGAGACCATAGGTATGATCATCAGGATTTATTCCGTTAGTTCGGGTTATACAGTCGAAGTGGGTAAAAACGGCAGGGTCAGAGTTACGGATCAAGGTGGCCAGGAGAGCATTGAAGTGGCGGATTGTTTTCGGAGCGTTTTGGAAAGGCAACAAAGAGTGGTAATGGTTAAGTGACTCTTTGTGCTGCGGTCTCCTCTTCGGAATCTTCACAGGAGTGTTGTCAAAATTGGTGTCGTCAGGTAAATTAGTTGTAGAGGTTGGTGGTAGTAATTTTGGTTTGCTGTTGATTCGGTGGGGTTGAAATTTGGAACTGCGGATGGCATAGCAGGGAAGATAGAGGCCATGACGAGAAGCTGAAGGAGATGAGGATGGGGATTGGGATTGGGAAATTGAAGGTGAAAGAGAACAGAAAGGGGCGAGAGACAGCATGGGCATCATCTTCTTCTTTCTTTTTGGTTTGAGTGTTTCTTTCTTTCGAGTGACAGCGCGGTCGTAGAGACTAGAGACCAGAGATGGAGCTTGAGATAAGGCAACAGAAAGAGATCGGACGAGCATGCGCTTTACTGTCAAGGACTGCTAATGAGCCGGGCGGGCCGAATTGAAAAAAGTCCGAACTCGACTCGCACTCAAATTTTATCGTTAAACAGAGTCGAATCTGAGCCGTGCCGGGACGGCTCACGAGCCAATACTGTTCTGACTATTACACTTGATGGCATTTTTAACTTTTACATCTTGATACTGGTATGTGTTACGTACTGAACTTGCTGTGTGTTAATTTTTACATCTTGATACTCTCATACGGTATGGATTTCAATGAAATTGGTGAAGTAATTCCACTTTCGTTAAAATTTTTGTTTTTTTATATAGTTCTCAGTGCTATTCGGACTATATGTCTTTTCTCTTCTGGAACTGTAAAATTAATGATTAATTAATTTTTCAGTTGGACAAATTTGACATGTGTTATCAATGTTAATTTTTTTTTCACCTCTTTTATATGTCAAGCTAGTTGGTTTGGTTTAGTTAACTGATCATTACACAAGAGCAGATTTTAAGAGGAGCTAAGGGAATTTCTAAAGATGTGTTCTATATTAAAATGAGTTTTAAGTACTCACATACATGAACAATATTATAAATTTAAATTCTACTACTACTCTAGATTTTGATATACTCTAGATTTTGATGAAAATTTTGTTAGTAGGCACAACAACCCCTTCATCAAATTTTGAAGTTACTTTGAATATATAATCATAACTGCTGAGCCGAGCCGGACCGAATTATGGACTGAACCGAGACAAGTGTTCAAACGAGCCGAGCCGAGCTGGGCTATTACGACTTTCTCATTGAGCTGAGCCAGGCCAAGCCCATTAGCAGGTCTAGCTTTACAAGAAAGATCTCTCCCTTCTGGGCCGACTTTTCTGGCCCAAAGTGTTCCTCTCCTTTGGATTGAAATTAAGGCATTTGATTTACTCCTGCGCAAATTTTGAGTGAATCCTGCGGCTGAAAATCAACTGAGCAGAGAGGGGCTGAAAAAATTCGTAGTTCGTGATTTGATTGACTTCGATTCAAAAAAAATATCACAATTAACTTGTTCGATTGAAGTTCGTTCTGAAACAAATCAAACTAGTTCAGTTGAACCTTATTCAAACTCAAACTCAAACTGAGTATAATTCGTTTGAAATTGATTCGCGAACTATTTAAGGTTTGAATCTCAAATAATGCAACTAATGGCTTCAACCATCAATCTTTAATAATGCAGAAACCAAACTTATATCAGAGCTCAAAGTTGTTAATATAATAGTAACTTATAATAGGAAAATGCTTCAGCAGCGTAACAAATTAATAATGAAATAAGTTTCATTTGACTAAGTCCATGCCGTGATTTTAATCAATCCAGCAGCGTGAAAGGTAAGGGAATTTTGGGTTAGCTCATAATCCGTCAGTGTGAATTCGTGAAAGGTAAAAGGTAAAAGCAAATCGCGTGAATTTTGTTCCGTGTGAATTCGTAGTTTGTGATTTGATTGACTTCGATTCGGAAAAAAATTGTAATTAACTCGTTCGGTTGAAGTTCGTTCTAAAACAAATCAAACTAGTTCGGTTTGAATCTTATTCAAACTCAAATTGGATAAGTTTGATTTGGTTTGATTCCTTTGCAGCCCTAGAGAGGGGTGCACAGCGCGCAGGATTTCGAATAAGATTAATTTAAAGGATGTTATTTTATTAAGAATATTAGAGGAACTCTATATACAAGATGAGTTTGTAATAATATCTTCGGTTTCATTAGAAAAAAAATGGCAAAATTGTACGTGAAGATATCAGATATGGTACAGTGAAATAGTTAAGAAGAAGACTCTTCATAGTTGAGCAATTAAATTCTATTGAATTTCAGTTTTCCCCATTATTAATCTGCCTCCTAAAGGCAAAAATTCCTTTTGTTGAGCAATTAATCCCAATGCCAGCTTTGGCTTTTTCCAGTGAATGAATGTGAATCGTGAGGGTCGGATCATTCAAATTAAATTTTGGGAGAATTCGGAAAGATTCACTTTTAATTTATTTAAACTATTAGCAATTCAATTTTAAAAATCACACTAATTTTGTTTTAAAAAGAAAAGAAAAATAACTAAAGCCTGCTAATATTATGCATAACTGTTATAATTAATTTCACCACGTTATTTTAAACAACAGCAACAAAAATTAAAACAAAGAAATAAACTTACATTATATTAAATATAGCCTTCTTTTTAAGTTTTTCCTCTTGAAAAAACAAGAAACAACCTCAGAATGGAAATATTCAACAGAAACAGAAAGACCAACACGCTCAAGCTAAAAATAGCAACACAACCTATATCATAACAAATTCATTGCATCTTGATCTCACAAACATGTAATATCTCACACTCTTGTTGAGATTTCTAGTTTTATCTCAACCCCCTAATAACAAATTTGAATCCCCTCATGTACATTACACGATCAGGTTATGCCTCCGCACGAATCTTAAAGTGTTCTGTGAATCTAAACAGGTCTGAATTTCTTATCGGCTCGATCGGAAGCTAATCTAACCGCGTAAGGTATTGCAGAGGATGAATGCTACTAATAACAGGCTAACAGCCTAAAATGCTTAATTATTATAAATCCCTCTCAAACCAAGTTGTCATATACCTATTTAAAGTCATCTCAACCTAAACCCTAATTTCTATCCTTGCAATTCCCCCTCCTTCCATTCGCCTCATCCAATCAATCCTTCATACCACCTATCTACGTACCTTCTCTCTAGATTTCTGTTTTCTCTGTCTAAACAATGGGTTGCGGTGGCTCGAAAGAGGATGTTGCCACTGCCAACACCGTGAAGAAGCAACGCTCACTTTTCAGAAGGAAATCAAGCAATTCCACTAGCAAATCATCTGAGGCGATCGCCGTAGAGAACCAAAAGAACACAAAAATTGAAAACACAGGAAAGACTGAGGAGAAAACTGAGTCTCCGAAAAAATGTGAGGAGAAAACTGAACCCCACAAAATTCCGGAGATAAAATCGAGATCTCTGAGAAGTCGATTGAGGAGAAAACCGAAACTGTTGAAAAGGTTGAAGAGAAAAATGAGGCCAAGGAAAAGCCTGAGTTACAAACGGTGGTACAACTCAAGAGCGAGGATGAGGCAGCAATCATGAAAACAAACGATGAGATGCTACCGGAATCTACAAAAATTGAATCGTTATATGAAGAAGGGGAAAACAAGGTGGTCAAGCTCAATGAAGCAGCGGTAATTGATACTTACTACCGGGTTGTTGATCAAGAACAACAAGTACATGATAACGGTGCAAAGGAAGAGATCAAGGATTCTACGGTGATTGCCAAAGCATCCGAGAAGAAAGAAGAGATCACATCTAAGGAGGTTGATGGTAAGATCTAATTTTGGATATGAAATTTTCCATTTTACAGAAATATAACTCAAATTTCAGGCATTATTTATATATATTTTCAAAATTAGCTTATTCCTTTATAAATGCATTTTCAGATTCTTTTTTGTTATTTAGTAGTTGTAGTGGAATCAAACGGAGAAAATTCTTCGGAGTTGAAAGAGACGGCATCAAATGAAAAAGCGAATGTAGAATTGAAAGAGACGGTATCAACCGAAGAAGCAAGCACAGAGTTGAAAGAAACCGTATCAACCGAGGAAGCAAACACAGAGTTGAAAGAGACGGTATCAATTGAGGAAGCCAGTGCAGAGTTGAAAGAGACAGCATCAACTGAGGAAGCGAACGCAGAGTTGAAAGAGACGACATCAACTGAGGAAGCAAACACTGTGGTAGCTATTTTAGAAGAAAAAACCTTAGAAGAGAATCCAGCTACCAAAGAATGACAAGTAAAGATTGTTAAAAATTAGACCTTGAAATTCAAAGCTTGAGCATCCAGATTTTAAAAGTTACATTGCTTTATGTCTCCTTTTCTTTAAGATCTATCCTTTCTGTGTAACATATGATGTTGTATCCGCTTCTTCATCGATGATTAAACCTTGTCAATCATTGTTTCATTTTATCTGTTTTCTTCTCCAAATATATAAGAAAAGTGCCTGAAATTTATTTTAACAAAGAGAAAAAAACTAGAAGAGAATATATGGTCCAAAGGCAATAAAAATTGAAATATACGAGGAAAATAAAACCAGCTCAAGGTCCCAAGTCCCAAGTCCCAAATTGGGTCAAAAAACAAACGAATGGTTGTAACTCTTTCCTATTATTTTTAGAATATTATAATACAGAAATTGAGTAGGAAATATCCTATATATATAGTATATACATCCATATATACATGAGCCAAGTCAAGATTTTTAGTATAGAATGGAACAATTACTAGAATGAGAAATAATTTTATAATTATTTTGAATATTAAGTATATTTATTATTTTAATAATTTTTTCAAGAAAAGCATAGGATTAGAAAGCATTTTGAGAAACAAAAATTAAGATGAGACATAATTCTATAATTTTTTTCTGAAAAAAAGTATAAAAATAAAAACATATTTTTAAAAAAAATTTAGTCGGAGGAAATTTGCCCCTTTGACTCTAGTCTCTATGTAGCTCGATCACCCATTACATATATAATTGTATATTTAAATGAAAAATAGCACCATTATAATTAATTACTGCAAAATTAAGAATTTTCTATACTACTGACCGAATTTACATCCGTGACTCATTGCATAATTTAAATCTAACTAGATCTTGAGAATTTCGCTTGATTAATATATTCTTTAGAGATAATAAAGAATTACAATTATTATTATCAATCTCCAGCATCATGGTATAGAAATTGAAAAAAATAAAAAAAATTCAAACGATAAGCTATTAACATAATATTATTAAAAACAGCAAGGCACAGTAATTCAAAAAAATAATAGTAACATAGCTATTTATGAAAAACAACAAGACTAAATACATCTTTTTTCTCTTAGGAATAACATATAAGTAAAACCCTTGTCCGTAGCAATTATTTTGATCTCAATAGATCCTTCGATTGAAATAAAAATTAATAGCACATCATTTTTCCTTTTCCCCGCTATAAATATAAAAATTGAAGTAAAGGCTTCTTATATATGACATGCAAGGGAAAATATATTTTATTTACATTTAGGAAGCAAAATAATCATAAAGAGATGACACTGAAATTTCCCTTAAGAAATCACCGAAGGATATGTATTTTAGCCAAAAAAAATTTGACCGTCTGATCAAAATCACATGGTTGATGCGTGTTAATCAATGTTCTTTACGTCGATGTTCTTTACGTCGACAACACATAAGGCAATACGGCCCAAACCACATAGTAGGTTCTGCCCACTCAGATCTCCCATTGATATTCTATACAAATCGGAATATAACAAATAGTCGGAGGTTGTTTTGTCTAATTGTCTAGTGTCTACTACTCTACCTAGCAATAGGGGTGTTCATCGGGGCCGGTTTATTTGGTTTTTAACCAAACCGAAATAATTCGGTTCAAATGGTTCGGTTTTTCGGTTTATTTGGTTCGGTTCGGTTTAAATGTTATTACTGTTCGGTTTTTACTGTTTGGTTCGGTTTATAATTACAGAGAACCGTAATAACCGAACCGACCGACTAAATAACATATAGTTTAGATCTGAACCGTCCGAAGCCTATACTCTTCTCTTCGCGACTTCTCCCAGAGCCCCAAGCCCCCAAGTCCCGAACTTCCCCAAATTTCAAAATCCAAATCGCTGGCTCAATCTTCCCCCTCTTCGCTGAATCTAGGGTTCGGTCAATCTCTGATCTCTCCCCTCTTCACGCCTAATCGCTGGTCAAATTGGCGAACGCGCTCACAAGTCACACCTGCTCCTGTCGCTTCACTCTTGATCCATCAAATCGTCGAAATCCAACAATTGCATGGGTATGATTTTAAGGCTGATGTTTGGTCCTTCGGTATAACTGCACTAGAGCTAGCCCATGGTCACGCCCCCTTCTCCAAATATCCTCCTATGAAGGTTAGTTCTTTCCTTATCCAAATATCTGTATCAAGAAGAGCTACTTTCAATAATTAGGCACCATTTCAGTTTGATTGGAGATTTTCAAACTGGGGTTATGAAATTGCTACTATTATAGAAAGTGTTTAGACAGGTTTCCTATGGCAGAATTAATGATGGCTTAGTTAAGACTCCAGTGAGGATTTATTTTTACTATTGAATTATTATTTACCAACATAAGATATTAAGATGAATACCTGAACTTTGCTGAAGAATTTTTGTTTTTCTATTGTATAGGTGTTGCTGATGACATTGCAGAATGCACCGCCTGGTCTAGACTATGATAGGGACAAGAAATTTTCTAGGGTCTGTTACCTCTTTGCTCCCTTGTGTTTCTAACTTCCTATTTACTGCCTAAAATTGTAACATTCGGGTTTGATAACTTTCCAAAATACACACATCCTTAATCTTATTTGGTTTATGGTTTCCAAATATAGGGTGAAGTTGTGTTGCATTTGCTTGGTAAGGTGTTAATGAATTCATTGTTTACTTCCTATCTGTACTGGTGTTAATAATCACATCCTTAATCTTATCTGTACTCGTCTCTTTTTATTGCATTAATAGATTTTAAGGGAGCTGTTGATTACTATTATTGCTTGTAATATTGGTTATTTTATTTTACTATTGGGATCTGCTGAATAAAATGGTCAACCTTTTGGATCAGTCCAAGTGACCTATAATTGTTATTATTCTTTATGAATTATTTACATTGAATTCAGTTTTTACAACATACGATATCTCAACTTGTGATTATTTGTTTAAAATAATGATTGGTTGTGTTGCAAATTATTATATTTTGGTTCGGTTGTAATCGGTTGGTAAGTTTAATTCGGTCGGTTCGGTTCTATTTTTGAAAACCGTATAAAACTTTGGTTTGCCTATTTTATTTCGGTTTTAACCGAACCGAACCGATGAACACCCCTACCTAGCAAGATTGTGCTGTAAAAGAGGACTGCTTCACGATAGACCACACAGACGCAGCAGCATAAATCTTTTATTGGAAAAAAGAAGCAACCGACGCAGGCGGGACGGATCGAACGGCAGATAAATGGTCCTTTTTTCTTCTGGATGTTCAGATCTAACGGTTGCGAGTGCCTCTGGCAACAATTTTGTTATGATCTGCTGTGTTGCCTCGTAAAGAATAACAAATGTTTCCTGAGTCCTGACATCATGGCCGTAGCCAAAGATTTTGCCATCTATATTATTAAAATGCTCTGTTAACCAATGACTTGAGTTTCATCCTCATAACTGAAAAAATATAAATTTAATATGAAGATCTTAGTTTTGCAGCCCGGCTGAGCAAACTCAGAAATCAGAGTTCTTGGTGAATATATAAAATAGTTCCAGTGAGCCCATCGCAATTGGAATACTGTAATCCATTGCACATCTAATGCAAATCTCAGAAATGAAGTTCAAGACATCAGTAATTTAAATTGATAGTTCTTTGTAAATTAGTTATATATAGATCAAAATTTCATCATACTTTACAAAATCCTCACCATGTCCTCACTTGTCAACCAACTAACGCTGCAATACTTCTTGAAGAGTAATGGATTTGTTCAAAAGATACACTCACAAAAATATTGAAAGGTACTCTTCCGTAAAATTAAAGTGAATAATTGATAATGCTTGATCTTGTGCTTTAAATACTTCATGTAAAGTCCGTGCATAATTGATCTCAAAAGTAAAACCTAAACAATTATCGTGATTATAACCATTAAAAATCAGATTCATTTTTTTTTTACTAACATTGCATGGTGTTGTAATTCATTTAAATTTCAGAACCAATACCTACACAAATTTAATCCATATATCTGCAGACATAAATATCGAAAATATACGGAATAATAATAATATGCAGAAGTGAAATAGCTAAAAAATTCTAATCATGGCTTGGGATGCATTCACAATGAAACTAATTTGAGAGAATAATTATAACTGAGTAATAAATTATAAACTGAAAACTTGATGTTTGAGTAGAGGGAGATACTTAAAAGTTGAAAGATCTTTGCATTTGTGTTCAATTGAGTATATCCCACAACTGATCTTAAAAACAATGAATTCAATTTATTTTGCATGGCAGGATGACAATTGTGTTTTATGAGCAAAATACAGAGGCAATGCTTTTAAAAAAGCATCTTATTACAAAAGTCTCTCAGGTACAACCTCCAAACTAAGAATAATACAGAAGCAAAAACCACAATGCGCTGCAAAATTCAGTCCCCAAATACAAAACTTCATACTTGCATAAATAACAACATGAATGAATAAAAAACTCAAGCCTAACTATATATAACGGAGAAAGAGGTCACATTTATTATTTTATTTAAAATAGACGCTCCTCACAAAACTCTGGAATAGCAAGGAAACCATGATACAAATGTTCGTAGATTCATTAATGAGCAGCATCTCGGCTATAGTACAGGTCTAGGGTTTTGGCAGGGATACGATGGAGTAGCTCACGGGAAGATACGCAGCAGTGTCCACGCCAAATCGAGCGACTGGAAAATGTTACGGGTGTCATATGCACCTTGCGCCACAAATTTCCTCTCAAACTTGTCAAGGAACTCCAGATAGAGCTGTATGTATCAAAAGTACAAGAGGTTAGTGAGGAAAGAATCTTAGAATGACAAAATGATTACTTGGCAATTCATGTGAAGCCCTAATAAAACCTCATAAAAAATTTGTGCCCCTATGACATGAAGTGTATCGTGCACATACTTGCCGATTCTCTGTACTCTACTGGGCTAAGGAGGGGGTAAACAGGGTATTGTTTGAAAATAAAACAAGGTAAAGGTGATGGTTTTCGTGTCTTACAGATCTACGCAAGATATTATCATTTCAACGGTATACATCATATCTTTATATTTCACAGAGGCATAAACAAAACCTTCACAATTATATTTAGTAAATAACAGCTAGGGCACCTAAATTTGGTCCATTTATGTATTGCACAGGACCTTGTTGGTTTTGCTCCAACACCACTATTGTTGGTTTAAGACTGCTAGTTAACTTCCTTGCCTTATTCGGTAACACTAATGCACATTTAATGTGTGTGTGTGTGTGTGGGTGTTAGAGAGAGAGAGAGAGACCAGATCTTCAGATGAGAGAGCCTCCTCTCCTACCACAGCTTTCATGGCTGAACATCCTTTCCAATAGCATAATTGGCATACAGCTGCGTAGTTGAATCACCAAATGAATAAAATCAGTTTTATAAAAGCATCATGAAATTTAATAATAAAAAAAGAGTAAATAATTAAATAATTAATCAGTCAATTAAGACCTGATTGGACACATCAGAATGGTCACGGCGAGTCATGCCCTCACCAATAGCACTCTACAAACAAGAAACAAAATGTGCTGTTCAATTAAATGCAATTCATTCTTGAGTCCATATAAAACATACAAAATAAATTGAAATATATATCTTTCCAAAATTAATCTCACCTTCATCAACCTGGAGAGAGATGGAAGGACATTGATAGGGGGTATATCTGAATTTATTACCAAATATACATTAGTCACTACAAAGAGATAAAAGAAAAAGAACCTTACGAGGTACTGATGAAAGTATGACAAATTAAGAGTACAAAACAATGAGGTGAGAACCTGTCTGTTATGAAGCTGCCTATCAATGTAAATTTGTCCTTCAGTATGTAACCAGTCAAATCAGGAGTTGGATGTGTAATATCTGTTCAAATAAAATTGCTGTTAGTATACATCTAGTTTTTTCATGAAATTATAAAACAGCTCATTTGATGCAAATCTAGTAATTTAAAATCAAACAGCAAAACCTCCTGTATTCTGTTTGAGGATGGGATAGTCGTGCCAATAACAATGCACTGTTTTAATTGAAGGTAAATTTCAATAATTTTCCACAATGACTAATAAATACTGATTGAGGAAGCCTTTCATGAGTAAAAAAAAAGGGTTTCCTGTAAATACAATGTGTTTTCCAAAAATATGGATAAACAAAAGGGTTTCCTGCAAACTTTGTCACTTTGTCATTCATCCTGCTTTGAACTAAGGAAATCTAAAATACACATGATACATAACACCTCATGCTTAATACTTCGCTTGCCACTAGGCATGGCAAACTTTGTTTTCAATATATCATTAAGATTTAACTTATTTTTAAGGACATCTTCTATAGGAAACAAAACCGAGGGAAGATATACATTATCCGAGCAATGCAGCACACTGCTAATGTATGGTGTTTTCATGATATAGATAAACAGGGTCTAATCAATTATCACTACAGACAAACGAGTGGCAACCAATCTGAACCTTCCTTTCCCAACTTTCATATGCAAGGAATAGGAAGGATATACTGAAATGTTTTTGTTATATAAAAAAGTTGCATCATCCTGCCTCGTCGGAAGAAACAGAAAGA